>JABUQX010088193.1:12500-16889 GCA_015478945.1 Trachelipus rathkii
TATAATATTATTATATAATAATAATAATAATAATAATAATAATAATAATAATAATAATAATAATAATAATAATAATAATAATAATAATAATAATAGATTTAAATATTTATTAATTCAAACAGAGAGTTGTGTAATGTGAAATCATCCAATAAAGAAAATAACCAGATTTTTAACTGATATTATGAAGTTAGTCTGATTTAATGATACATTTTTTCCTTCGGAAAAGAATAGAGCTCACTTACAGCCAAAATCTTTTATTTTTTTAAGCAATTATATTCAACTCGAAATTTTGTTCCGTACCCCGGTGGATTAGGACTATATTAAGAGATAATACAGAGAGTACTTGTGATTCGTATTTTCATTAATATATATATATATATATATATATATATATATTACAAATATATATATATATATATATATATAAATATATATATATATATATATATATATATATATATATATATATATATATGATATATATATATATAAGTTATATATATATATATATGCTTCATATAATTTACTTCCAAATGTTTTCTTTTTAAAAAAGTACTTAAATAATATCTTGTAATAAAAAAACAAATTTATAAACTTTATAACAATATAAAGAGTGAAAAGTAATTTTGATTATAATAGTATGTAAATTAATTGATGTATTAACGTACAAGAATAGTTAATTATTTATTATTAAGTAATATAGTATTATTAATTCCAGATCCACAGGGAAACTGTGGCCCACAGAGAGAAATTAACTAATCCCTTATATTCATGTAAAGAATTACAATTTAATCTAAAAAATTATTTTAATATAAAATATTTTTATTATTATAATATATATTATTATTATATTATTATTATTATTATTATTACATATTACATACATGGCTATATTACATGGCTATTGATAGCTATTATTATTATTATTAAAGGCTGCGCCATTCTATGGTTGGTGATAGTGATCCTTCTTAGTGAACAAAGAAGAAATCATCGGAATAGACTATGAAATGCATGCTGCCAGTATATTGAAGAAAACTGAAGGAGGATAACAATGTGGGTAGGCGAATCTGCCGCGTTACCGTAACAGAACTCCCACCACAGACAATAGAAACGGTCCTCCAACTCCAGCCAAAAATACCGAGCCAAAAACTAAAGTTCTAATTATTTTTTCATATAGAATTCTGGATTTGAAATTTTACAATAATTGACCCATTTAACATTTTAGCTACTAAGATTTATCTACTTACAATATATATATATATATATAATATATATATATATATATATATATATATATATATATATATATAGATATATATATATATATATATATATAGTATATATATATATATATATATATATATATATATAAATATATATAAAATATACATATATATATATATATATATATAAATAAATCTTTTTATTTAAAATATTTTATGTATATATATATATATACATATATATATATATATATATATATATATATAGGGTAGTTAAGATAAAATAAAGTTAAGATATTATAAAGTTTTAAGTTTAAGAATGATGTAATTTAAGTTTATTTTTTGTCTTGCTAATGGGAACCCCCCCGGCATCAATCCGTTACCTCAGCATAGATCATTTTATGTTTAGTCATTTTATGTTTTATTTTTTATTCTTATGTTTTTCATTTACTTGTTTTTAATTGTTTTTAACTGAATAATGTTCAGCGATCTTTTCCTTGAGCTTTCTTGAATTTTCAAGCATGAGCACCGGTGGGAAAATATTTAAGAGGGTTCTTATGTTATCAATATTATTCAAAGCTACAATTAGTATCACTCATATCATTAATAATAATAATAATAATAATAATAATAATAATAATAATAATAATAATAATAATAATAATAATAATAATAATAATTATAAAAATAATAATAATTTACTTAGATAATATTTAGGTATATTTTCATTCTCTCTCTCTCTTTCTCTCTCTCTCTCTCTCTCTCTCAATCTCTCTTGTTTGGGATTTTTCTCTCAATATTTGTGCTTTCCATGTATGTGCGTTCGAGATTCTCGGATGAATCTTGGCCGTTTTTATGGTAGGTATCATGAAACGTTCTGATTTCTGTCTAGTTTAGCACTGACTGACCTCTGTCCTGTTTACACACGGACTTTGACATCACATGATGATGGTAAGTTGTTAAAAAATTCAGGTTCTCCACCTGCTGTATACATCAGTTACACGAGCGATATAACGCAGCCCCTGATATGCGTTTGCAATTCACTTTGAACCTTTTAAGAACTCCCTTTGCTTTATCCCTATAACACCCTATATAGTGTTATAAGTATTGTACTTTTCTCGTCAAAAAGTAGTTAGAAGAGTACTACTGTTTTATTTTAACACAGTATTTTGTCTTGACGCTTTTTTAATTGCGATTACCTTTGTAAAGACACACTCACATATTTTTAGATCCTCAAACTAGCATTTTTTTTTTCAAGTAACCCATTGTTATTGATTTGAAAATGTAGTTCAGGTATTGCAGAAAATTATCACAGTGGAAGTATTTATCGTGCGTAAGGACAAACCGTTAATTGTCTATACCCTTGTATGGTTTTAACGATTTCTATTTATAAAACTTCAATTGAATCCGAAAATTTTGATGTTCTTAGATAAAATAGAATTTTTATATATATATATATATATATATATATATATATATATAGAGAGAGTATATATATATATATATATATATATATATATATATATATATATATATATATATATATATATATATATATATATATATATATATATATATATATATATATATATATATAGAAAGTATATATATATATATATAAATATATATATATATATATATATATATATATATATATATATATATATCGAAATTGTGAAAATTGAAGTTAATTTCTTATTAATCATTTTGTACTGGTAAATGTTTATCCTTTCTGTTATAATGTTTTATATTTTATTGCGTCGAATAATCAAGAAAAATCTAGTAAGAAAATGTGAACGTTTGAACTTGAAAGAAACGTTACTTTTTTGTCCAATTTTTTTTACCACCACTTACGGGCCGAGCCTTTTTCAAGGGGGCAGAAAATAAAATACAGAAAAACCCACCTGCTTCCAAAAGTCTAACGCAACCTCATGTAAGTAGACGTGACTTAAAGAGAGTAAAGGATTAAAACAAAAACATATGGTAAAGAGTTTGCTAGAACAGAAGGGCTGGTAGCAGAGACACTGGCCACCGAACTAGTTCAGTGGTTTCACACTCACCCAAACATGAGAGAAAGGCACCCTCAGCACAGTTGCAGGCGACTAATGGAGGTAATGCGAGAGGCCAACCCCCCTAGCATCTATAGAAAAGAGATAGTGCTCCAACGTCACGTCGCAGAGATAGAGGCTCAAGAGAGTTTGAAAGTAAGGGACAGTTTATTAGTCTCTTAACTTAGGACTCAACCTATCTAATAGAAGATGAGCAGGAGCCACTTCAGATGTGAGAACAGTATACCCAAACAAGTGCGCACTAAGGCCCTTATATAACTGGGAGAAGCTGTGTGCAAGAGGAAAAAAATTTCAACCTGAACAGAATTCAGCTTCTTTTTGAGGTACAATTTTAGTAACTGTTGTTTTATAGAGGTTTCCAAGACAATTTTTTGTTTATGTCCAAGAATGTTTATGTTGTTCACAGGTGAGGCGCATTTCTGTTTGAATGAGTTGGGAAGTTTTGGAGAGGGATATTAACGTAGTTGAGTTTTCGAGAGCGACCACAAGGTTGTGGTGGAGCCCATGGGGAAATCTCATAGAACAGAATCCAAAGTTAAAGACGAGAGACAACCTAGATGCAAAGAGGGAGCAGATTAAATGATGCAAGAATGGTGCTGAGTCATCGTGGCAAGAGGTCAGGAGTTCAACAAAGTTGGAGATAAACAGAACCTTGCAGAACAATTCGCAATTAATAATTTAGGGTTAGAATGTTAAAGTCAAGCCCATCAACGAATACTGATATGGAGCATCAGAGAGAAAAAATTTGTCAAAAGTAAGCAAGAGAAGGAGGAAATCATAGGAAAGGGAGCTAGGGAGTAGAGACGCATGCACTCCGGTCAAAGCTTTTGATTTGTCTGTTACCATAATACCCCCATAGCCCCTAATGCCAGAAAAGACCAAATCAGTTAGATAGGCAGTCACCAGTTGACCTGAGAGTCGAAACATACTGGTTGATAGCAAAGAATGGAATGAGACTCAGATGATCCAGAAAATGAGAGTCAAGAAAAGTCAAAGATTTAGAGAATGTGCGGATAGGTAAGTGAAGCGGAAAAATGAAAACGCGAAGGAAAGCCACGAGGGCTGAAAATGTTAAAACCCAAACAACTGAAGCACTG
>JABUQX010088194.1:0-10000 GCA_015478945.1 Trachelipus rathkii
ATTAAGGCGTAGTGCAGCTGCTTGTACGATATAGAAGAACTAAGGCATATCTAGTTAATAGACGATATATTTAAAAATTTTATGTTTAAACATTTTAATTTTACTTTTATTTTTTTTTATTTTCTTTATTTTAGTTGTTATTTTTTTTTCTACGAATTTTTAAAATTCACAAGGTAACGTTCCCTTTAGTGCGATTTTATTGTGCGTTTTGGCACAAATTTGATCTTCTTGTTCCCTTTACTTACAAAGAATTTAGATCGGAAATTTCCGGAAGTGAAAGATGCCATATTATTGACAGGCTTATATTTTTAAACTCGTATGACCTAACAAGTTGAAATTAAAGTATGTTGTAGAACTTACTACGTCGGACGTACTATTTGTAACCTTTTGATTATTCAAACGAACGAAATGTGCGTAAACGATAGGAAATACAAAATACCTAGTGTGATTAGATTTTTTAATATATTTTTTATTCTTTATAAGAAAAAAACTTAAACGTATATCGGCATCGCGTTTAAAATAAATCTACTTCTCTATCAGCAACAACAAAATTGGATATTCCATCCATTATCCTCTTGCGTATATTCTTCCCACAACCTGGAGAAATCGTCGCGTATTCTTAAGCGGTAGGCTCCGTCGTCCATAATTCTGTCGTTTAGCCAATAAATAAATGCAATTGCCAGATTTATCCATTCGTAAGATAATTGTTCTAAAAATGGCAAAAAAATTTTTTTGATTTTTTGGGGCTATTTTATTTTTTTTTTCTCGAAAACTACGATAGCTACAAGAAAACTAATAACATTCGTGGAATCAGCGTAGATAATGTTCTAAAATGCAAAAAAAATTTTTTTTTTTTTTGATTTTTTGGGGCTATTTTATTTTTTTTTCTCGAAAACTACGATAGCTACAAGAAAACTAATAACATTCGTGGAATCAGGGTAAGAAAATTGCTCTAAAAATGGCCAAAATTTTTTTTTTGATTTTTTGGGGCTATTTTATTTTTTTTCTCAAAAACTACGATAGCTACAAGAAAACTAATAACATTCGTGGAATCAACGTAAGAAAATTGTTCAAAAAAATGGAAAAAAATTTTTTTGTTTTTTTTTGGGATATTTTATTTTTTTTCTCGAAAACTACGATAGCTACAAGAAAACTAATAAAACTCGTGGAATCAGCGTAAGATAGTTGTTCTGAAAATATGAAAATTTGTTTTTGGATTTTTTGGGTTATTTATTTTATTTTCTCGAAAACTACGATAGGTACAAGGAAACTATTGTTTTTCCATTTTTAAAACAAATTTCTTACGCTGATTCCAAAAAGGTTATTATTTTTTTTCTAGCTATCGTAGTTTTCGAGAAAAAAAAATAAATAACCAAAAAAATAAAAAAATTTTTTTTTCCATTTTTAGAACAAATATCTTACGCTGATTCCACGAATGTTATTAGTTTTCTTGTAGCTATCGTAGTTTTCGAGTTTTTTGCACTTAGACCTTCGACTTATATCTCTGACTGTTCGTTCGTTTGTTTGTTGAACTAATATAAGTCGAAAGTCTAAGTGCAAATTCCGAAAAATAATTTCGACTTAAAATTTTTTGGGAAATTATTTTCTCTGTGATTTTTTAGATTTTCACACTTAGACCTTTGACTTATATCAGTTCCCGTTGAGACGTCACTATATGGGGTTGAAGTGATAGTTTATACCTTAAAAGGTGTTGCGCGATCAAGTTAGATCGTTTTTCGGTTCCCTTCGAAACGTCACTATAGTATAGTGTCGCCTTACGGGAATCGCAAAAGCGGCTGAACGCTTTCAAATATTTTTTACCTTAAGCTAAAACTATCTTCAATCCGATTATGACGTAATATAGTGACGCTCATATAGTGACGCTTGAGATAAATCGAAGGTCTAAGCGCAAATTCGAACAATAATTGGGGGACTTAAAAAATTTTGTTTTGTATTAATTTTTCTTTGAGAAATTTTAATTTTTAGCACTTAGACCTTCGATCTTAGCACTTAGACCTTCGACTTAGCACTTAGACCTTCGACTTATACTTAGACCTTCGACTTATACTTAGACCTTCGACTTAGCACTTAGACCTTCGACTTAGCACTTAGACCTTCGACTTAGCACTTAGACCTTCGACTTATACTTAGACCTTCGACTTAATACTTAGACCTTCTGACTGTTCGTTCGTTTGTTTGATGAACTAATATAAGTCGAAAGTCTAAGTGCAAATTCCGAAAAATAATCTATATCCTTTTAAAAAAAAAGAGCCCGTTTTCCGTCCGAGGTTTCACATCGATTTTGTCATCATCGCCAAAAGTGCCCAAAAATGGCCCTCAAGACCGGTTTCCTCGGGCGAGCGAAGCGAGCCCTATGCACGTGCGTAGCACGTGCTCAAAGACAAGTCTTGCTCTAAGTGCAAATTCCGAAAAATAATTTCGACTTAAAATTTTTTGGGAAATTATTTTCTCTGTGATTTTTTAGATTTTCACGTTTAGACCTTTGACTTATATCAGTTCCCGTTGAGACGTCACTATATGGGGTTGAAGTGATAGTTTATGCCTTAAAAGGTGTTGCGCGATCAAGTTAGATCGTTTTTCGGTTCCCTTCGAAACGTCACTATAGTATAGTGTCGCCTTACGGGAATCGCAAAAACGGCTGAACGCTTTCAAATACCAGTTACCTAAGCTAAAACTATCTTCAATCCGATTATGACGTCATATAGTGACGCCTGATCGGGAACTGATATAAGTCGAAGGTCTAAGTGTAAATTCCGAAAAATAATTTGGACTTAAAAAATTTGGTGTATTATTTTCTTTGAGAAATTTTAGATTTTAGCACTTAGATCTTTGACTTATACTTAGACCTTCGACTTAGCACTTAGACCTTCGACTTAGCACTTAGACCTTCGACTTAGCACTTAGACCTTCGACTTAGCACTTAGACCTTCGACTTAGTACTTAAGAGACCTTCGACTTAGCAACTTAGACCTTAGAACTGCACTTAAGACCCTTCGACCTTAAGCACTTAGAACCCTTTACGACTTATACTTAGACCTTCGATTTATACTTAGACCTTCTGACTGTTCGTTCGTTTGTTTGTTTGTTCTAATATAAGTCGAAAGTCTAAGTGCAAAAATCTAAAAGTGCAAATTTCGAAACTTAAAATTTTTTTTGTGAATTTTCTCCGTGATTTTTTAGATTTTCACACTTAGACCTTTGACTTATATCAGTTCCCGTTGAGACGTCACTATATGGGGTTGAAGTGATAGTTTATACCTTAAAAGGTGTTGCGCGATCAAGTTAGATCGTTTTTCGGTTCCCTTCGAAACGTCACTATAGTATAGTGTCGCCTTACGGGAATCGCAAAAGTGGCTGAACGCTTTCAAATACCAGTTACCTAAGCTAAAACTATCTTCAATCCGATTATGACGTAATATAGTGACGCCTGATCGGGAACTGATATAAGTCGAAGGTCTAAGCGCAAATTCCGAAAAATAATTTGGACTTAAAAAATTTTGTGTATTATTTTCTTTGAGAAATTTTAGATTTTAGCACTTAGACCTTCGACTTAGCACTTAGACCTTCGACTTAGCACTTAGACCTTCGACTTAGCACTTAGACCTTCGACTTAGCACTTAGACCTTCGACTTAGCACTTAGACCTTCGACTTAGCACTTAGACCTTCGACTTATACTTAGACCTTCGACTTATACTTAGACCTTCGACTTATACTTAGACCTTCTGACTGTTCGTTCGTTTGTTTGATGAACTAATATAAGTCGAAAGTCTAAGTGCAAATTCCGAAAAATAATCTATATCCTTTTAAAAAAAAAGAGCCCGTTTTCCGTCCGAGGTTTCACATCGATTTTGTCATCATCGCCAAAAGTGCCCAAAAATGGCCCTCAAGACCGGTTTCCTCGGGCGAGCGAAGCGAGCCCTATGCACGTGCGTAGCACGTGCTCAAAGACAAGTCTTGCTCCGTAAGGAGCAAGCCTCGGCTTGTTTCGACTTAAAATTTTTTGGGAAATTATTTTCTCTGTGATTTTTTAGATTTTCACGTTTAGACCTTTGACTTATATCAGTTCCCGTTGAGACGTCACTATATGGGGTTGAAGTGATAGTTTATGCCTTAAAAGGTGTTGCGCGATCAAGTTAGATCGTTTTTCGGTTCCCTTCGAAACGTCACTATAGTATAGTGTCGCCTTTAGGGGAATCGAAAAACCGGCTGAACGCTTTCAATACCAGTTACCTAAGCTAAAACTATCTTCAATCCGATTATGACGTCATATAGTGACGCCTGATCGGGAACTGATATAAGTCGAAGGTCTAAGTGTAAAATTCGAAAAAATAATTTGGACTTAAAAAATTTGGTGTATTATTTCTTTGAGAAATTTTAGATTTTAGCACTTAGATCTTCGACTTAGCACTTAGACCTTCGACTTAGCACTTAGACCTTCGACTTAGCACTTAGACCTTCGACTTAGCACTTAGACCTTCGACTTAGCACTTAGATCTTCGACTTAGCACTTAGACCTTCGACTTAGCACTTAGCCCTTCGACTGTAGCACTTAGACCTTCGACTTAGCACTTAGACCTTCGACTTATACTTAGACCTTCGACTTATACTTATACCTTCTGACTGTTTGTTCGTTTGTTTGTTGAACTAATATAAGTCGAAAGTCTAAGTGCAAATTCCGAAAAATAATTTCGACTTAAAATTTTTTGGGAAATTATTTTCTCTGTGATTTTTTAGATTTTCACACTTAGACCTTTGACTTATATCAGTTCCCGTTTGAGAACGTCACTATATGGGATTTTGAAGTGATAGTTTATCCTAAAAAGGTGTCGCGCGATCAGTTAGATCGTTTTTCGGTTCCCTTCGAAACGTCACCTATAGTATAGTGTCGCCTTACGGGAAATCGCAAAAGCGCTGAACGCTTCAAATACCAGTTACCTAAGCTAAAACTATCTTCAATCCGATTATGACGTCATATAGTGACGCCTGATCGGAAACTGATATAAGTCGAAGGTCTAAGTGCAAATTCCGAAAAATAATTTGGACTTAAAAAATTTTGTGTATTATTTTCTTTGAGAAATTTTAGATTTTAGCACTTAGACCTTCGACTTATACTTAGACCTTCGACTTATACTTAGACCTTCGACTTAGCACTTAGACCTTCGACTTAGCACTTAGACCTTCGACTTAGCACTTAGACCTTCGACTTAGCACTTAGACCTTCGACTTAATATATATATATCCTTCGACTTAATACTTAGACCTTCGACTTATACTTAGACCTTCTGACTGTTCGTTCGTTTGTTTGATGAACTAATATAAGTCGAAAGTCTAAGTGCAAATTCCGAAAAATAATTTCGACTTAAATTTTTTTGGGAAATTATTTTCTCTGTGATTTTTTAGATTTTCACACTTAGACCTTTGACTTATATCAGTTCCCGTTGAGACGTCACTATATGGGGTTGAAGTGATAGTTTATACCTTAAAAGGTGTTGCGCAATCAAGTTAGATCGTTTTTCGGTTCCCTTCGAAACGTCACTATAGTATAGTGTCGCCTTACGGGAATCGCAAAAGCGGCTGAACGCTTTCAAATACCAGTTACCTAAGCTAAAACTATCTTCAATCCGATTATGACGTCATATAGTGACGCCTGATCGGGAACTGATATAAGTCGAAGGTCTAAGTGCAAATTCCGAAAAATAATTTGGACTTAAAAAATTTTGTGTATTATTTTCTTTGAGAAATTTTAGATTTTAGCACTTAGATCTTCGACTTATACTTAGACCTTCGACTTAGCACTTAGACCTTCGACTTAGCACTTAGACCTTCGACTTAGCACTTAGACCTTCGACTTAGCACTTAGACCTTCGACTTATACTTAGACCTTCGACTTATACTTAGACCTTCGACTTATACTTAGACCTTCTGACTGTTCGTTCGTTTGTTTGTTGAACTAATATAAGTCGAAAGTCTAAGTGCGAATTCCGAAAAATAATTTCGACTTAAAATTTTTTGGGAAATTATTTTCTCAGTGATTTTTTAGATTTTCACACTTAGACCTTTGACTTATATCAGTTCCCGTTAAGACGTCACTATATGGGGTTGAAGTGATAGTTTATACCTTAAAAGGTGTTGCGCGATCAAGTTAGATCGTTTTTCGGTTCCCTTCGAAACGTCACTATAGTATAGTGTCGCCTTACGGGAATCGCAAAAGCGGCTGAACGCTTTCAAATGCCACTTTTTAGTGTATAAACTCGCTTCAACTCGATATAGTGACGTTTCAACGGGAACTAATATAAGTCAAAGGTCTAAGTGTGAAAATCTCTAAAATCACAAGGAAAATATTTCCCCGATAATTTTCTGTTCAATTTTTTTTTCGGAATTTGCACTTAGACCTTCGACTTATATTAGTCCCCGAATGGGCGTCACTATATGACGTCATAGTGGGTTTAACGATAGGTATCTCGAAAACTATATATTTTTGGCGCTTAAACCATCGTTTAATATTGGCTCTCGATGATGGCGTTTCGACGTTGCCTGTACAATATAAAAGAACTAGAGCAAATTTCCTCTTTTAACGTAATTCAGTAGCAGTTGCCGTTGACTCGTCGCTTCAGAAGTTTCAATTTTGCTTAAAGAAGGATTAAAACAAATAACAAGGAAATTTTAAAAGACTTTTATTAAATTAAAGGTTCGTGACACAAAGAGTATTGAAAAAAGGATTTGACAATAAGAAAAAAAAACGAATACACGAAATATTTGATCAAAATATTATACATTTTTTACGGGACCACCTTTAAACAATTTCACAAATTCGTCCTGCCACCCTAGCTTTTCTGCCAACTTTTTACAGCTCTCGTCGCAGTCACCGATGAGGCTAAAATTTATGTTTGGTGTTCCCGATTCTAGTAGTTCTCGAGTAATTAAAAGCCGAGGGCAAGAGTTCGGCGCATTACTAACCAGGGGGGCGAGAGGATTAGCGGCTAGATCTGTTCCTATTAATATCGCTAAATCGCAATTCTTAAAGTCTTCGACGTACTTTGAGTATTTGTCGGCCGGTACGGACTCGTCGAATAAAAGGAGATCCGGTTTCACCACACCGTCTCCGCAATCGGGACACGTAGGGGTAACGTCTTTAAAGAGTCGTTCCTTCATCCATTCCCGCGTATACTCTTTTCCACACGAAACGCAATGGTTCTTACGATACGAGCCGTGATATTCTACAACCTTTTCGACTGGAAGCCCGATTGACGTATCCAATGTGTCTATGTTTTGCGTGTAATGTCGCAACAAGATCCCTTTATCGTGAAGCAGTTTGGAAAAGTAGTGGGCTGGAGAAGGTTTCGATGATTCGGATGGAAAAAAATCCTTAATCAATTTAAAAAAAGGTTTCGGGTTCTTTTCGACAAATTCGCGCTTGAATATAGCTGGGGGTGAGGCAACTCACCTTTTTCGTCGTACTCGTCTATATTTTGAAATATTTCGCCGGTCGGGGACATATTGTCGAGAATTCCCCTTGAAGAAGTAGTTATCAGGGGTCCGGCTAACGTGATTACGTTTTGACATCTTCCGCTTTTAATGAAGGAAACCACGTCGTCCAGGCTCATGTTTGGGGATGAGTCTCTCGGAGGTTCTTCATCGGATGGCACGTTTTGCGTTGAAGGCGCGATTTCTTGAGACATGTTCGTTCTTGAAGTCGAGAAAGATCGTGACGAATGATGAAGAGTTAGGCGATCCCTTCTATATATAGGGATGTCGTAAATTAATAATTATTTGTTTATTAATTAATTATTATTTATTATTACGATAGAGATAAAAAATTAATCGTTTTTGAATAATCGTTTATCAGTCGCGAATTCCGACAATCGCTTGTACGCGCTACATTAACAACCAACCGCGAGGAACGTGGACTGATAAACGATTATTCAAAAACGATTAATTTTTTATCTCTATCGTAATAATAAATAATAATTAATTAATAAACAAATAATTATTAATTTACGACATCCCTATATATAGAAGGGATCGCCTAACTCTTCATCATTCGTCACGATCTTTCTCGACTTCAAGAACGAACATGTCTCAAGAAATCGCGCCTTCAACGCAAAACGTGCCATCCGATGAAGAACCTCCGAGAGACTCATCCCCAAACATGAGCCTGGACGACGTGGTTTCCTTCATTAAAAGCGGAAGATGTCAAAACGTAATCACGTTAGCCGGACCCCTGATAACTACTTCTTCAAGGGGAATTCTCGACAATATGTCCCCGACCGGCGAAATATTTCAAAATATAGACGAGTACGACGAAAAAGGTGAGTTGCCTCACCCCCAGCTATATTCAAGCGCGAATTTGTCGAAAAGAACCCGAAACCTTTTTTTAAATTGATTAAGGATTTTTTTCCATCCGAATCATCGAAACCTTCTCCAGCCCACTACTTTTCCAAACTGCTTCACGATAAAGGGATCTTGTTGCGACATTACACGCAAAACATAGACACATTGGATACGTCAATCGGGCTTCCAGTCGAAAAGGTTGTAGAATATCACGGCTCGTATCGTAAGAACCATTGCGTTTCGTGTGGAAAAGAGTATACGCGGGAATGGATGAAGGAACGACTCTTTAAAGACGTTACCCCTACGTGTCCCGATTGCGGAGACGGTGTGGTGAAACCGGATCTCCTTTTATTCGACGAGTCCGTACCGGCCGACAAATACTCAAAGTACGTCGAAGACTTTAAGAATTGCGATTTAGCGATATTAATAGGAACAGATCTAGCCGCTAATCCTCTCGCCCCCCTGGTTAGTAATGCGCCGAACTCTTGCCCTCGGCTTTTAATTACTCGAGAACTACTAGAATCGGGAACACCGAACATAAATTTTAGCCTCATCGGTGACTGCGACGAGAGCTGTAAAAAGTTGGCAGAAAAGCTAGGGTGGCAGGACGAATTTGTGAAATTGTTTAAAGGTGGTCCCGTAAAAAATGTATAATATTTTGATCAAATATTTCGTGTATTCGTTTTTTTTTCTTATTGTCAAATCCTTTTTTCAATACTCTTTGTGTCACGAACCTTTAATTTAATAAAAGTCTTTTAAAATTTCCTTGTTATTTGTTTTAATCCTTCTTTAAGCAAAATTGAAACTTCTGAAGCGACGAGTCAACGGCAACTGCTACTGAATTACGTTAAAAGAGGAAATTTGCTCTAGTTCTTTTATATTGTACAGGCAACGTCGAAACGCCATCATCGAGAGCCAATATTAAACGATGGTTTAAGCGCCAAAAATATATAGTTTTCGAGATACCTATCGTTAAACCCACTATGACGTCATATAGTGACGCCCATTCGGGGACTAATATAAGTCGAAGGTCTAAGTGCAAATTCCGAAAAAAAAATTGAACAGAAAATTATCGGGGGAAATAATTATCGGGGAAATATTTTCCTTGTGATTTTAGAGATTTTCACACTTAGACCTTTGACTTATATTAGTTCCCGTTGAAACGTCACTATATCGAGTTGAAGCGAGTTTATACACTAAAAAGTGGCATTTGAAAGCGTTCAGCCGCTTTTGCGATTCCCGTAAGGCGACATTATACTATAGTGACGTTTCGAAGGGAACCGAAAAACGATCTAACTTGATCGCGCAACACCTTTTAAGGTATTAAACTATCACTTCAACCCCATATAGTGACGTCTCAACGGGAACTGATATAAGTCAAAGGTCTATGTGAAAATCTAAAAAATCACAGAGAAAATAATTTCCCAAAAAATTTAAGTTCAAATTATTTTTCGGAATTTGCACCTTAGAACTTCGACTTATATTAGTTCATCAAACAAACGAACGAAGGTCTAAGTATATATAAGTCGAAGGTCTAAAGTATAAGTCGGGTCTAAGTGCTTAAGGTCGAGGTCCTAAGTGCTAAGTGCGAAGGTCTACGTGCTAGGAGTCGAAGGTCTAAGTGCTAATTCGAAGGTCTAAGTGCTA
>JABUQX010088194.1:15000-26359 GCA_015478945.1 Trachelipus rathkii
GATAAACCCAATTGTTTTTTTCGCTCGCGCGTTTTGCACTCGAAACCGAGCGTAAAAAAGGATAATAATAAATATATTTCTCGAATCTTTATTATAACGGTTGAGAAAAAGAACATGCGCTTAAAACATGAAATAAAATATATTTATAGAGTTTTTAATTAAAATCTCGAAAGGAAAAGAGTAAAAACAAATAATTAAATCGAAGGTTAAAATTTTATTCAGAATTAAAAATAATTAATCGAATAAAACCAATTTTTTTGTCTTCCCGGAAGATGCTTTTCTTTTTTTTTCTTCCTGTGGACAAAAACCTACATATTTTGAAAAAATATCTAGCGTTTTTTCTTAGGATGAATATTATTAAAAAATAGAAGATACAAATGAAGAAAGCATTTCGACAGTTCGATATCGATATAGACGATGGATGGGAAGAAATAATTCTCTCTCTCTCTTCGTGTGACCTAATAATTAGTTCACGAAAAGGTGTTAATCGTGTTTCTCTTAGGATGGTCTAGGAATGCGCCTAGCGATTATAAGAAACAGTTAACATCTTCGCATTTTGATAATCTTTCCGTTCTCCTTTCTTCACCACTTCGGTAACGATACAGTGTATATATATATATATATATATATATATATATATATATATATATAATATATATATATATATATATAATATATTATATATATATATATATAATATATATATATAGTTTTCGAGATACCTATCGTTAAACCCACTATGACGTCATATAGTGACGCCCATTCGGGACTAATATAAGTCGAAGGTCTAAGTGCAAATTCCGAAAAAAAAATTGAACAGAAATTTATCGGGGAAATATTTTCTTTGTGATTTTAGAGATTTTCACACTTAGACCTTTTTGACTTATATCAGTTCCCGTTGAAACGTCACATATGAGTTGGCGGAGTTGATACACCAAAGTGGCATTGAAAGCGTTTCAGCCGCTTGCGATTCCCCGTAGGCGACCTATACTATGTGACGTTTCGAAAGAATCGAAAAACGATCTAACTTGATCGCGCAACACTTTTAAGGTATAAACTATCACTTCAACCCCATGTAGTGATTATTCTGTACCGTTTATAAGTCAAAGGTCTAAGTGTGAAAATCTAAAAAATCACAGAGAAAATTTCAAAAACTTTAAGTCGAAATTTATTTTTCGGAATTTGCACACTTAGACCTTCGACTTATATTAGTTCAACAAACAAACGACGAACGGTCAGCGAAAAGCACAAACATACTCATATATGTCCGAAGGTCTAGTGCAAAAACTCGAAAAACTCACGATCAGCCACAAGAAAAACTTAATAACTTCGTGAATCAGCGTAAGTCGAAGGTCTAAGTGTTAAGTCGAAGTCTAAGTGTAGTCGAAGGTCTAAGTGCGTGAGAGTCCGAAGGTCATAGCTGCTTCATAGAGGTACTAGTAAGTCGAGTCTATGTATAGCCAGATATGATAGATAGTACAGTGCTAGTCGAGTCTAAGTGCTAAGTTCGAGGTCTAAGTGCTAAGTGAAGGTCTAAGTGCTAAGTGAGTTTAAGTATATCGAAGGTCTAGAGATCTTATATTTTTGATTCTTTTCTTGTTTGTTCGTTTGTTAGATTAATATAATTATATAATCATATAATTATAATATATAATTATATATTATATATTAATATATAATTATATACACTAATATATATATATATATATTTATATTATATAACATATAAAATATATATATTATATAATATAATATATATAACACTTAGATTATACCGAGATATATTTCATTGCGCATTTTTTAAATTTTTTTTTAATTTAGTCACCTTCAAATTCCAGATATTATATAATTAATTTCTATATATATGATTTTTAATAAAAATCTATAATAGTCTATACACTATAATATATATATTCATATATATCATATATATATATTTATATATAATACTATACATATCCTCACATCTATAATTACTATATATATTATAATTTATATATTTTATTATTATGACGATTTTCACACTTAGCGCCTTGACATATCAGTTCCCGTTTGAACGTCACTATATCGATTGAAGCGAGTTTATAAACCTTAGATATTGGAAAGCGTTGCAGTCCGCTTTGCGATATATCCGTAGGGCGACACTATATATTAGTTCAACAAACAAACGAACGAACGGTCCACGATATATAGGAGATACTAACAGTGCAAAAACTCGAAAACTACGCCTAGCTACATAGAAACTAATATTTAGAATAGTTCATCATATTACTCGGCATTTTTTTGATATCTATACTATCATCTAGAGAGGAGAGACTATCATCATATTTTTTTTTCACTCCCAGAAACTAACATAAACAAAATAATAACTCTTTTTGAATAGCGTAAGGACACCTCTGTTTTACACACTGGAAAAACAATAGTTTCCTTACCTATCGTAGTGTTTCGAGAAAAATAAAATTAATAACCAACTAAAATCCAAAACAAATTTTTCATATTTCCAACAACTATCTACCCTGATTCCACGCATGTTATTTGTTTCTGTAGGCTATCGTCGTTTTCGAGACAACAATATAACCCAAAAAAAATCAAACAATTTTTTGCCATCTTTTAGAACAATGTTTCTTACGCTGATTCCACGAATGTAATTAGTTTTCTTGTAGCTATCGTTGTTTTCGAGAAAAAAAATAAAAAATATAAAAAAAATTAAAATTATTATTTTTTACATTTTTTGAACAATTTTCTTACGCTGATTCAACGAATGTTATTTTTTTTCTTGTAGCTATCGTAGTTTTGAAGAAAAAAATAAAATACCCCCAAAAAACAAAAAAAACTTTTTTGCCATTTTAGAACAATTTCTTTAGCTGATTCCACGAATGTTTATTAGTTTTCTTTGTAGCTATCGTCAGTTGTTCGAGAAAAAAAATAAAATATCCAAAAAAATTCAAAAAATTTTTTTTCCCATTTTTTTTGAACAATTTTCTTACGCTGATTCACGAATGTTATTAGTTTTCTTGTACCTATGTTAGTTTTTGAGAAAAAAAATAAAATAGCCCAAAAAATCAAAAAAAATTTTTGCCATTTTTAGAACAATTATCTTACGCTGATTCCACGAATGTTATTAGTTTTTCTTGTAGCTATCAGAGTAGTTTTCCGAAGAAAAAAAATAAATGCCCCAAATCAAAAATTATTTCGCATAATCATATAGAACATATATCTTCCACGCCTGATTCCACGATGTTATTTGTTTTTTGTACGCTACTGTGTTTTTGACGAAAAAAATTAAAATAGCCCAAAATCAAAAAAAATTTTGCCATTCTTTAGAAAATCTTTCTTACGCTATTCCACGAATGTTTTAGTTCTCTTGTAGCATATAGATAGATCTATACTATAGAGAGAAAAAAATAAATCCAAAAAATTTTCACAAAATTTTTTTTTTACATTTTTAGAACAATTTTCTTACGCTGATTCAACGAATGTTAGTTTTCTTGTAGCTATCCTAGTTTTCGAGATACCTATCGTTAAACCCAGACGTCATATAGTGACGCCCATTCGGGACTAATATACCAGTCGAGGTTAAGTGCAAATTCGAAAAAAAAATAAACCAGCCCAAAAACATAATCGGGGGAAATATTTCTTGTGATTTTATAGAGATTTTCACACTTTCGTCGGTTTGACAAAGATAGGTTCCCGCTGAGACCTCATTATATCGAGTTGAAGCGAGTTGATACACTAAAAAGTGGCATTTGAAAGCGTTCAGCCGCTTTTGCGATTCCCGTAAGGCGACACTATACTATAGTGACGTTTCGAAGGGAACCGAAAAACGATCTAACTTGATCGCGCAACACTTTTTAAGGTATAAACTATCACTTCAACCCCATATAGTGACGTCTCAACGGGAACTAATATAAGTCAAAGGTCTAAGTGTGAAAATCTAAAAAATCTCAATGTAATTTTCCTAAAAAATTTTAAGTCGAAATTATTTTTCGGAATTTGCACTTAGACCTTCGACTTATATTAGTTCAACAAACAAACGAACGAACGGTCAGACGAACAAACGAACACAAAACATACTAGATAAGTCGAAGGTCTAATGCAAAAAACTCGAAAACTACGATAGCCACAAGAAAACTATAACATTCGGGGAATTAGAGTAAGATATTTATTTTAAAATGAGGAAAAAAAATTTTTTTGCTAGGTTTTATTTTTGGTGTTTTTATTATTTTTTGGATTGCTAACAATATATAAAAAAAAATAAACCTTTTTGGAATCAGCGTAAGAAATTTGTTTTAAAAATGGAGAAACAATCCTTTTCCCTGTAGCTATCGTAGTTTTCGAGAAAATAAAATAAATAACCAAAAAGATCCAAAAACAAATTTTACATTTTTAGAACAATTTTCTTACGTTGATTCCACGAATGTTATTAGTTTTCTTCTAGCTATCGTAGTTTTCGAGAAAAAAAAAAAGAATAACCCCAAAAAAGTCCTAAAAAATTGTTTTGCCATTTTTTAGACAATTTTCTTACGCTGGATGTCCCGAATGTTACGTTAGTTTTCTGTAGCTATCGTAGTTTTCGAAAAAAAAATAATATATCCCAAGAAAAATTAAAAAAATTTTTTTTTAACATTTTTAGAAACAATATTCTTACGCAATTGCACGAATGTTATTAGTTTCCTTGTAGCTATCGTAGTTTTTGAGAAAAAAAATAAAAGTACAAAATCAAAAAAAAAATTTTTGCCATTTTTAGAACAATTTCTTACGCCGATTCCACGAATGTTATTAGTTTTCTTGTAGCTACCGTAGTTTTCGAGAAAAAAAATAAAATAGCCCCAAAAAATCAAAAAAATTTTTTTGCCATTTTTAGAACAATTTTCTTACGCTGATTCCACGAATGTTATTAGTTTTCTTGTAGCTATCGTATGTTTTTATGCGTAGTTATTTGAGTTTAATTTTGTTTTTAAAAATCATTTAGCTTATTGAGTTACCTCTAAAATTAATTCACATAGAAGAACTGAATTGAAGAGTAAAAAAAAAAAAAAAAATAAATAAATGATCGAATAAATAACGGTAAAGCTAAAGTGTTAAATATATATATATATATATATATATATATATATATATACATATAGGGGGCTATATATATATCTTATTTAATTATATATATATATATATCTATATATATAATATAATATTATATAATATATATAGGGGGCTCGGCTCGAGCCCCCTAAAAGGAATTTACCCCTTTTTAGGGGGCTCGAGCCGATGGGGGACGAAGGGGGGGATGTTTCATACCCCGGAGGGGATGGTCGGAGGAACCCCCGCGACACCCAAAGACCAAAGAGCGGGGGTTCCGGAGACCATCCCCGGAGGGGGGGATTAGTCCCCCCGTCGTCCCCCCCAGAAGGCCGAGAGACCCGACTCCCTGACATCGGGGTGGTCTACCCGTGGGTATTCGTTAGTTTTAAACACCCCTAACACTCTGGCGCCCTATTTTTTTGCGGTCAAAGTCTTTTTTTTCTGTGCCATGCATATGCAACAATGTGTATGCCTTACTGTAGGTGCTGTTGTTCTCTAGTTACATGATGTCAGCTTTAGACACTAACCTATATATATATATATATATATATAATATATATATATAATATATATATATATATATATATATATTATAGTTAATATTATATATATATATATATATATATATATATATATATCGAATTATATTGATATATCCAATACTCGATATATCGATATAGTTCGATATATCGAATATCGTAGCTCAGACGAAAAATTGAATTTTACCCAATTTTCTTACGCTGATTCCACGAATGTTATTAGTTTTCTTGTAGCTATCGTAGTTTTCGAGAAAAAAAATAAAATAGCCCCAAAAAATCAAAAAAAAATTTTTTGCCATTTTTATGAAACATTTTCTTAGCGCTGAATTTCACGATGTATTAGTTTTCTTTGTAGCTATCGAAGTTTTCGAGAAAAAAAATAAAATATAAAAAAAAATCACAAAATTTTTTTTTCCATTTTTAGAACAATTATCTTAAGCTGATTCCACGAATGTTTCGAAGGGAACTGATATAAGTCGAATGTCTAAGTATAAGTCGAAGGTCTAAGTGCTTAAAAATCTTAATCTTCTCAAAGAAAATAATACACAAAATTTTAAGTCCAAATTATTTTTCGAATTTGCACTTAGACCTTCGAATTATACTCAGTTCCCGATCAGGCGTCACTATATGACGTCATAACGTAGAAGAAGTTTTAGCTTAGGTACTGGTATTTTGAAAGCGTTCGAAGCCGCTTTTGCGATTCCGTAAGGCGACCTATAGTAATAATAGTTGACGTTTCGAAAGGGAACCGGAAAAACGACCTAGACGTGATCGGCGTGACGCTTTTTAGGGTAATAAACATCGTTGAGACCCGATATCATAGTGAGGTATTCGAAGGGAATATGAGTGATAAGTCGAAAGTCTTAAGTATAATGTTCGAAGGTTAAGTGCTAAGTCGAAGGTCTAGTATGAAGGTCGAAGTCTAGGTATAGCAGGTCGAACGTCTAAGTGCATACGTCGAGGTCAGTATAAGTCGAGAGGTCTAGAGTATCAGAGTCGAAGTGTCTAAGTGCTAAGTCGAAAGGTCTAAGTGCTAAGTCGAGGTCTAAGTGCTAAGTCAAAGGTCTAAGTGATAAGTCGAGACTGGTATAAGTTGAGAGGGTCTAAAGTATTAAAGTCGAGGAACAAAGTGTAAAATCTAATTCTCACATAGAAAATAATACACAGAATTTTTTAAGTTCAAATTATTTTTCGGGATTTGCACTTAGACCTTCGACTTATATCAGTTCCCGATCAGGCGTCACTATATGACGTCATAATCGGATTGAAGATAGTTTTAGCTTAGGTAACTGGTATTTGAAAGCGTTCGGCCGCTTTTGCGATTCCCGTAAGGCGACACTATACTATAGTGACGTTTCGAAGGGAACCGAAAAACGATCTAACTTGATCGCGCAACACCTTTTAAGGTATAAACTATCACTTCAACCCCATATAGTGACGTCTCAACGGGAACTGATATAAGTCAAAGGTCTAAGTGTGAAAATCTAAAAAATCACAGAGAAAATAATTTCCCAAAAAATTTTAAGTCGAAATTATTTTTCGGAATTTGCACTTAGACCTTCGACTTATATTAGTTCAACAAACAAACGAACGAACGGTCAGACGAACAAACGAACTCAAAACATACTATATAAGTCGAAGGTCTAAGTGCAAAAAACTCGAAAACTACGATAGCTACAAGAAAACTAATAACATTCGTGGAATCAGCGTAAGATATTTGTTCTAAAAATGGAAAAAAAATTTTTTTGATTTTTTTGGTTATTTAATTTTTTTTCTCGAAAACTACGATAGCTACAAAAAAATAATAACCTTTTTGGAATCAGCGTAAGAAATTTGTTTTAAAAATGGAAAAAAATAGTTTCCTTGTAGCTATCGTAGTTTTCGAGAAAATAAAATAAATAACCAAAAAAATCCAAAAACAAATTTTCATATTTTCAGAACAACTATCTTACGCTGATTCCACGAGTGTTATTAGTTTTCTTGTAGCTATCGTAGTTTTCGAGAAAAAAAATAAAATAGCCCCAAAAAATCAAAAATTTTTTTTTGCAATTTTCAGAACAACTATCTTACGCTGATTCCACGAATGGTATTAGTTTATTAGTTTTCTTGTAACTATCGTAGTTTTCGAGAAAAAAAAAATATCCAAAAAAAGAATCAAAATTTTTTTTTCAATTTTGTAGAACAATTTTCTTACGCATGAAGTTCACGAATGTCAGAGAAATGTTGTAGCTATCATACTTTTATGATAAAAAAAATCATTTAGTTGAAAAGGCTTGAACATTTTTTGGGCAAATTTCAGAACTTTCTTACGCTGAGTATCGAAATTTTTAGTTTCTGTAGGTTTACGGAATAGACTAAAATCTGCATCTATACATCCCACCAAAAAAATCAAAAATTTTTTTTTCCATTTTTTTTAACAATTTTCTTACGTTGATTCGCAACGAAGTGTTATTACGTTTTCTTTTATAGCCTATCGTAGTGTTGTTTGAGCAAAAAAATAAACATAGCTCCGTCGAAAACCAAAATTTGTTTTTTTGAAATTTCTAGAACAATTTTCTTACGCTGATTCCACGAATGTTATTAGTTTTCTCGTAGCTATCGTAGTTTTTCGAGAAAAAAAATAATATCCCAAAATTTCAAAATTTTTTTGTTTCATTTTTAAAGAACAATTTTCTTACGCTGATTCAACGAATGTTATTAGTTTTCTTGTATCTATCGTAGTGTTTTGAGAAAAAAAATAAAATGAGCCCAAAAAATCCAAAAAAAATTTTTGCATTTTTAGACAATTTTCTTACGCCTGATTCCAACGAATGTTATTCGTTTTCTTGAGCTATCGTAGTTTTTCGAGCAAAAAAAATAAAATAGCCCCAAAAAATCAAAAAAATTTTTGCCATTTTTAAAACAATTTTCTTACGCTGATTCCACGAATGTTATTTGTTTTCTTGTAGCATCGTATTTTTGAGAAAAAAAATAAAATGGCAAAAAACCAAAAAATTTTTTTTGGCCATTTTCAGAACAATTTTCTTACGCTGATTCCACGAATGTTACTAGTTTTTGTAGCTATCGTAGTTTTCGAGAAAAAAATAAAATAGCCCCGAAAAATCAAAAAAAATTTTTGCCTTTTTTTCATCCTTTTATCTTACGCTGATTCCACGAATTTTATTAGTTTTTTCTATCGTAGTTTTTGAGAAAAAAAATAAAATAGCCCCTAAAAAAATCAAAAAATTTTTTTTGCCATTTTTGAACAATTTTCTTCGCTGATTCCACGATGTGTATTAGTTTTTATTGTACGCTATCGTAGTTTTTCGAAGAAAAAAAATAAATAGCCCCAAAAAGATCAAAAAAATTTTTTTTTGCCTTCTAGAACAATTTTCTTAACGCTGATTCCACGAATGGTATTAGTTTTCTTGTAGCTATCGTAGTTTTTATCGTAGTTATTATTATTTAATTTTTTTTAACCAAAATATTTATTTAGTATACCTCTAAAAATTAATTACCATAGAAAACTGAATTTTAAAGGGTGACTAAATTAAAAAAAATAAATAAACGCGCGAATGATAACGTAAAGCTAAAGTGTTAATATATATCATTTTTTGCCATTGGTTTTAGAACAATTTTCTTACGCTGATGTCCACGAATGTTATGTTAGTTTTCTCTTGTAGCCTATCGTAGTTTTTCGAACAAAAAAAAATAAATATCCCAAAAAATTCAAAAAATTTTTTTTTCATTTTTAGAAAAATTTTCTTACTCTGATTCCACGAATGTTATTAATTTTCTTGTAGCTATCCTAGTTTTCGAGATACCTATCGTTAAACCCACTATGACGTTCATATAGTGACGCCAATTCGGCGACTAATTATAAGTCGCCGGTCTAATGCCAATTCCGAAAAACAAAATTGAAGCAGAAAATTATCGGGGGAAATATTTTCTTTGTGATTTTAGAGATTTTCATTAGACCTTCGAGTTATAAACGGTTCCGTTGAAACGTCACTATATTCGAGTTGAAGCGAGTTGATACACTAAAAAGTGGCATTTGAAAGCGTTAAGCCGCTTTGCGTGTCCGTAAGGCGACACATACTATAGGTGACGTTTTCGAAGGGGATGCGAAGAAAGCGGATCTAACTTGTCGCGCAACACCTTTTTTAAGGTATAACTATTCCTTCAACCCCATATACGGACGTCGCAACGGGAACTGATATAAGTCAAAGTTTTTAGTTGTGAAAATCCTAGAAAAAACTCTCCTCACCAAGAGAAAATAATTTCCCCAGAAGCAATTTTAAGTCGAAATTATTTTTCGAATTTGCTTGACCTTAGACCTCTCGCACTTATATTATGTTTCAAACAAAGCAAGACGAACGAACGGTCGAGACGAAAGTCAAACGAACGCAAAACATCTATATAAGGTCGAAGGTCTAGAGTCGCAAACAAACGCGTTCGGAAACCTCAATCTCGGATAGCCACAGAAAGGAACTCAATAACATTCCGTAGGAATCAGACGTTAAGATATTTGTTCTACAAACATGGAAAAAATATTTTTTTGATTTTTTTGTTGTTTATTTTTTTTTTTTTCAAAAAACTACGATAGCTACACAAACAGAGAAATGGTATAACCTTGTTTTAGAATCGAGCGTAAGAAATGGAATTGTGTATTAAAATGGAGAAATACAATAGATTTCCTTGTAGCTATCGGTAGTTTTTCGAGAAAATAAAATAAAATAACCAAAAAAATCCAAAAACAATATTTTCATATTTTCAAACAATTTTCTTACGCTGATTCCACGAAGGTATCGTTATTCAGCTTTTCTTGTAGCTTCGTAGTTTGTCGAGAAAAAAATAGAAATCCCAAAAAATCAAAAAAAAATTTTTGCCATTTTTAGAACAATTTTCTTACGCTGATTCCACGAATGTTATTAGTTTTCTTGTATCTATCGTAGTTTTCGAGAAAAAAAATACCAATATCCCGAAAAAAATAAGAAATTTTTGTCTTTAGTGAGACGATTTTTAGAATTATGCAATTTTCTTAGGCTGATTAGATCGAAGTGTGTATTAGTTTCTCTTGGTTAGCTATCGTAGTATTTGAAGAAAAAAAATAAATCCCCCAAAAAATCAAAAAAAATTTTTTGCCATTTTTAGAACAATTTTCTTACGCTGATTCCACGAATACGCTGATTCCACGAGTGTTATTAGTTTTCTTGTAGCTATCGTAGTTTTTGAGAAAAAAAATAAAATAGCCGCTACAAAATCAAAAAATTTTTTTTGGCCATTTTCAGACAATTATCTTACGCTGTTCCCAACGAATGTTATTAGTTTCTTGAGCTATCGTAGTTTTCGAGTAAAAAAAAAAAATATCCCAAAAAATAAAAAATTCTTTTTTTCCTTTTTAGAACATATCGTTACGCTGATTCCACGAAATTTATTGTTTCTTGTAGCTATCGTAGTTTTCGAGAAAAAAAATGAAATATCCAAAAAAAAATCAAATTTTTTTTTTCCATTTTTTTGAACAATTTTCTTACGTTGATTCCACGAATGTTATTAGTTTTCTTGTACCTATCGTAGTTTATTGAGAAAAACAGTAAAATAGCCCTAAAACAAAAAAAATTGACCATTTTTAGAACAATTTTTCTTACGCTTGATTCCACGAATGTTATTAGTTTTCTTAGCTAGCGTAGTTTTCGAGAAAAATAATAAAAAAGCTCCAAAAAATAAAAAAATTTTTTTGCCATTTTCAGAACAATTTTCTT
>JABUQX010088195.1:0-2500 GCA_015478945.1 Trachelipus rathkii
CAGAGAGAGATATTGCGCATTTATTGAATTAAAAGAACATTGCTTCATATATTGTAACTATAAGTAGTATTATAATGAGCAAAATAACACCTACTAAATTGTAACGGCTCTAGTCCCTTACTCTCCTTCAGCCAATTACATAATGTTGGTTAAAAGTTCGCTAAAGCTAGGCCCGAAGGGAAAACCTTTGAACTCGGTCAGACGCTTCATGACCTTCAGTTGAGGAAACCTGCTTTAGTCCATTATATTTGAAAAAACTAATTTTCTTCTCAAAAAATAGGGACCTAAATTTCACTGCTTGTCTTGTCAACTAATAACTTTTTAAATAAATCTTCATCACTTTGAGTTAAATTTTATTTGCAAGATTCTTGAAATTTCAAGTTCCTTGCAATTTTGGAATTTCAAATGACTTACAGATTTGCATATTTCCTTTATTTAATTCCATGAGATCTCTATTTGCTGGAGCTGTTTCTAACACAGTAAACACTCTTCAACACTTTTATTTCAATTTCACCCCACCCTAATTGCTTATTTCGTTATTTTTTTAAGTAGCAGCTCATTTTTCCTACATTGAGCCATAATTTATAATCCTATCCGTGTAGTGAATATTTCATTATCTCTGATTCATCGGTTCTAAATAACTGCAGCTCACTTATACCATCTTTCCATAACCTCTTCCCTCGCCATTACCACTGTTCGATTATATTTCTTTATTGCCTTGTTTGAGCATAGCTGTCAAGTCTGGGGTCAGATAATTGGACAGATAAAGGATGAGATTGTGTAGTTGCAACACAAGTACTTTTAAATGGAGGAAGTGCCACGTTGTAATATACGATAGCATAAAGAAAGCGATAGGACTGGCCATCCAGCGTTGGTCTTAGGCCCGTGTTCCCAAGGACCTTTCTCGATGGGTCCAACTGACATGACACAAGTTCTTCCTGGGGGCTGATGGTTTTTTTTTCATAAAGAAAGTGAAACAACAATTCGAGGGGCAGAAAGAGACCAAAGAGAGTTATTAAGAGCAAAAGATTTGATAAGACAAAATGCCCTAAGACTCCACATTTTCAAGGGAGTTCTGTGGAGTAGTGGAACGATCCTAGATGTGGAGGCATACTCAATACATCGCGAACGATACCCCTATAAAAAGCAAGCAACTGAGGTGGCGTGAAGAAATTCTGAAGGCACCTCAGAACACCCACCAACTTCTTAGAAGCTTGTTGAGAAAGAGAAGTAATGTGATCGTTCCAAGAAAGATCACGACTTCACGAGAAAGATAAACAAAAAATAAAGAATATTAAGGACTAGCAAAGATCACGAGAAAAGAAACACAAAGAATATTAAGAACTAGCAAAGATTTGAGTTGTGTGTTTTCGAAGCTGTTATAGTTGTGTGGAAGATTATGTCGAGTAGGAACCAAGTTTTTAAGGTATTGAAAACAACCATGTTCTCAATGCCCCAATTAGTAATTCGAGAAAGATCAGAGGGTAGTTTCTCCAAGATCGCCTTCTTAGCGTGAACTACTTTCGCTGATAGTAGGCATATTTTAAATATGAAAGAATGAAAGTGATATGTGTTTGATAGGTGATGTAGTGACAGATCGATCATTAATGAAAAGTAGAAAAAGAATTGAGGGTAAGTACAGAACCCTGAGGAACACCACTATTTATAGATTTTAAATGATGAACGGTAACGGTCTAACAATTGCTGCTATAGAACGATCGGCCGGAAAGGAAATCATAGAGAAGGATAGACACCGAACGAGGCTAATCTAGAAAGCAAAGTTTTCTAATGTCTAGCGCCTCATCAAAAGATTCATAGAAAGACCGAAGGAACGGAAGAACCCCAAGAACAGATAGACAAGCCGGAAAAAGATTCACCAGTAGACCAATTCTTACGAGAGAGCCTTTCTGGCGCGATCAAAGATAACATTTCGAAGAATGTGAGATATCCTCAAATCTCCTTTATAAAGATAGATTCAAAGACTTCAAAAAGACCGAGATGTTAAAGCGACATTACGATAGCCTGAGCGTTGAGAGGGGGACATTTTCGGAATAACTTGATGGATCGCACGTTTCTAACAAGAAGGGAATTTCGAAGTGTTATATATATATATATTATATATGATATAATATAATATAACATAAAGTATATATATATATATAGTATATATATATATATATAATATAATCATATATAGATAAGTATATATAATAATAATATATATATATATATATATAGTATATATATTCTGACGTATCTAGGGGGGGCCAGGGGCCATGGCCCCCCCGAACTTTTCTAGACACAAAAATTTTTAAGTATCATACTCCGTTAATAATATAAAGTGCAAGAATTTAAATTATATTTATATAATTCGTCGCTGTCAGGAACAAAATCTCGTAATTCTTATTAAACTAAACTGATAACCATCCTAGAAAACGCAACATCAGATTTGAGGCTTAGATCTTCTGAAGACATGTGTAAGAGCACTAATCTGAACTGG
>JABUQX010088195.1:7500-12500 GCA_015478945.1 Trachelipus rathkii
ATTATTAATATATTTATATAATAATATATATATTATATATATATATTTATATATAATAATATAATAATATATATATATCTTATATATATATATATATATATATATATATATATAATATATATTATATATTATATATATACTATATATATATATATATATATATATATATATATATATATATATATATCTATATAGTTATATATATATATATATATATATATATACTATTATATATATATATATATATATAGTATATATATATATAGAATATATTATGTATATATATATAATATATATATTATATTATATATATAATATATATAATATATATATATATATATATATTATATTATTATATAAAATATATATATATATATAAATATAAATAATATATATATATAATATATATATAATATAATATATATATAGATATATATATAATAATCATATATATATATATATATAATATGTTAAGCGGGGGGCTACGCCCCCCTTACTATAATAATTATGTATACAAAATATGGAAGGATAGAAATACTCACGCTCTATAAGTCATGTTGTTGGGGGAGAAAAAAATCTGTAACGAAACTTGTATTTTAGACTTTCAAGCATCTTGTGGAACGGCAATCGCAAAAGCGATGCCTAGGAAAATTCCTTAGGGTTAAAGAATCTTGTGAATAAAGGGCAGTCTGTCTGGGATTATAGACAGAGAAAGCATGTGAAGAGGGTGCCGGTCGGCATGTTAAGCCGCCGGCATCCTCAATTATATAAACATATTCATAATAATATCTGATTTTATTGTGAACTTTTACGTAATTCGTGAGCTGACAATATCTAACTTAATATAAAGAATAGCCCTAGTCATAGAAGAGGGCAATTAAGGAAAGACTGGCGCAGTAAAAGCCAGCTAATTATAATGATAACCTGTCCTCCATTACCGATGACGTCATTCCTGAAAGCTTGTAATGTTTATCAACCATTAAATAACCATTAAATTTATCAATCATTAAATTTAATCAACCATAAATTAACTAAGTATTAAGAAAAATAAATAAATAAGAAAGCTAAAATCATCTTTTATATTCCTAGTGTCTAACTAAATCTAGTGGCGCAAAGTGGTAGACCCAGACAGTGACCGAACATTATCAAATCCTAATTACCTTCTAATGGAACATGCATCACGATAATTAACGGTAATGTAAAAGTGCATTGAAAAGAAGAAATTCAATGCAAGAAAAAAAACAACAAAACTAAATACAGTGAGACGACAGTTTAGCAAGTCAAGAATCTTAACCTAACGGAAAAAAATCTCATATTTTCGATCCAAAACGGAAAACGGGGGAGTGTACTCCAAATTTTCTTCAAGATCCCCCCACTCACTCCCAACCTTACTACAGCAAGCAGAAAAAAAGAGGATATCCCGAAGGGAGATGCTTTTCCCCCAACGAATAACGAGGCAACGAAGATATCTCCCCCAAACACCAAGCTGAGAGTCGTTCGAGAAAAAAGGAAGAAAACAACAATTTTTTTTAAATTAATAAGAGTGTATGAAACCATTATTTCTGTGTTAATTAATTATATATGGTGGTTATTAATAATAATAATAATAATAATAGTGATTAATAATAATAATAATAATAAATAAATAAATAAATCGACTAAATTAAATCTTGGGTGAAAAGTGTTTTGTATTATTAAGCTAAATATATTTGTGAAAGCAAAGCATGTGGCTTAGGAAAGGATTTTACAGTGATTTTGTTTCGGATAAGATAATGGATATTTATTCCTCTTTGATCTTGATGATACAAATTAAATTTAAATAAAAACAAATATTATCGGTTTGATGTAATCCGCCAAAAATGATGATAAAAAAAAAAAAAATGTAAAATTGCTAAAAAAAAAAAAAAAAATAATAATAATAAATTTTTTGCCCGGTATTTTATTTAAATAAGGGTTGTTAAATTAGAGGAGAGGAAATCTTTGTTTCTTGGTTCAACAAACAAAGGTAATATCTGATGTAAACTGCTTTTATTCAAAAATGAAGAGGGGATGGAGAAGAAACTTCTCCGTAAGAAATGCTTAACAAGGTAGGAGGGAAAGCATAATGATTTAACTGTTTTAGATAAGATATTAAAAGCAAATAATTTCGAAAATTTTAGAATTTTTGGCAAAAAAAAAAAATATATATAAATAAATAACGATAACTAAAAATAATCAGAATAATAAAAATTTATGATTATGGCCATAAAAAAAAAAATATAATAGAGTAAAGGACAATAAAAAAAAGCACCTAAAAAAAATTTATAATAAATAAAAAAAATAATATAAAGAAGTAATAAAAAAAAAAAAAAAAAAAAAAAAACTTTTCTTTAATTATTTGGAATAAGCAAGTTGAAGGCGTTATAATACTAATGAGTTTCAAAAAAAAATAATAAAGAAATTGGACCAAATTAAAATGAGGAATTTATATTGTTAATTAGTTAAACGCTGTGCAATAACTTTGACAGTAATGGTTTAATTGTTGAACTGGAATAGAAAAGTAAAGATAGTAATTGTTAAAAAAAATATTTACTAGAAATATAGTTAAAAAAAAAAAAAAAAAAAACAGGTAAAGGGGGGCCACCCCCCCCCTTAAATAAAATAAATTATTTACACCCCAATGAAGGAAGAAAATCCTCACGCTCTAATAAGTCCATGTTGTTGGAGGGGAGAAAAAAATCTGTAACGAACTTGTATTTTAGATTTCAAATCTTGTGGAAGCCAATCGCAAAAGCGATGCCTAGGAAAATTCCTGAGGGTCAAAGAACTTGGAATAAAGGCAGTCTGTCTGGGAATTAGTAGAAGAGAAAGCATGTGAAGAGGTGCCGGTCGCCCATGTTAAGGCCGGCATTCCTCGATCTATATTAAATATTCCATAATATAATCTGGATTTTATTTGTGACTTTTACAGTAATTCGTGAGTGACAATATTAATTAATCGAAGCCCTGTATGTCATAGAAGAAGGGGCAATTAAGAAAGACTTGGCGCAGTAAAAGCCAGCTAATTATAATTCGATTAACCTGTCTCCATTACCATCCGACGACATTCCTGAAAATGAAATGCTTTTGAAAATCGGTTAAATTGAAAAATAAAAGAAATGAATGAGTCAATTATCAACCTTAATTTGACATAGTCTTAAGAAAATAAAAATGAGCGTAAAATATATTATATTGCGTCTAAATAAATCTAGAAGGAGAAATTGCTATACTATAATATATAATATATATATAGATATATATATATATATAATATATATATATAATATATATGATATAAATATAATATATATTATATAATATATATATATATATATAATATAGATACTATATATATTTCTAGATAACATTAGTATATATATAAATATATATATATATTATTCATTTAATTCATTAGAATAAACAACTTGTACTTTAACATCAGTTTTGGGTTTTAACGTTCTTTTCATATCTATTTCTGCATCATTTTATTTTTATTTTTACTTATTTACGTATTAGTAAAAATTGTGAAAGAAAACGGTTCGAGGAATATTATTAAGGTGAACTATAAATTACTTTTTAAAATGGACTTGCAAACATTTAAAATATTTGAATAAATCGTACAAACAGGGCGCACGCGGTTGGGGGGAGGCTCTAAGGAGCCACAGCCCCCAGAAATTTGATGAAATCAAATTTTATTAAAATCTTTAAATAAAAGCAATGAAAAGTTAGTGAAAACAGCCAAAAAAATTGGTCTCGGATGATTCAGTGTTCTCGTCGAAAAGAAAAAAGTTCCGGTGTACACCAGTGTTGACAAACACACACCACCACACCACACAACACACACACACACACACACATATATATATATATATATATATATATAATGTACACATATGAAATATATTGTATATAATAGTATATACTAATATAAATATAAAAAATATCTATATATCTATATTTATATAAATATAATTATTATATATATTTATATTATAATAAAATATATACTTTATGAATCTTCCCTACTGCAATATATTCTATAATAGATACAATCTTCTCTGTTTGCTGTGACTTTATTGAGCATATTTAAACTTCTAACATTTGACCTCTATCTCTGATTGTTTTTATGTAAAAACATTCCGTTTTTTTTTTTTATGTTTTTTTTTTTTTTTTTTTTTTTTTTTTTTTTTTTTTTTTTTTTTTTTTACTTTTAAACTTTTATTTTTTTATACCAAGTTTAAAAGGTTTCAATGGATTGTGTTTGTTTTTGATTTTGGTTTTGTTTTGCCTGTTAACAATAATATTAATATTTGAAGGTAATCTTTTTTTTTTTTTACAATTTTTTACACCTTACGCCACAAAGATAACAATTACTGTTATTTATGATAAATGATTTCCTCTATTAATATATAATTACCATAATAATGGATTACTTTGTTTCTTCACGCAAGCACGTTAAATTACTTCAATCCAATCAACCTATTTCAATTTTTTATTTATTTTTTTTCCTATTTTTATCCGATTTTCTTCCAAGAAATGAAGAATACTTGATATTACAGCAGTCGTAAAAGGATTTTTTAAACTTTTGCTCAGTTTGTTTTACTTGTATATCATTACAAAGGTATATAATCACCGTAAAACTACATCATCGATACTTTAAAATAACGGTATTTTTTTTTTCCTAATTTATGCTCTGATGTTATATATTTTTATGCAAACTGCAACGATATCTAAATAATACATTTAACCTCTCTAACAAAGGAGATATTTTGCCATTTTTGTTATATCAATTGATAGATATTCTTCTACCTTTCAATATTAGAACTGATTATGATGAGAAGGCATACATATAAATATAAGTTGTAAAAATCAAATGAAAAATATAACTGAAGTCTGTATAGATCCAGCAGATTCTAAGAATCAATTTTTATATATATTATTTAACTTATCTTAAGATAATATTACAAATTGCTTAGGCGTCC
>JABUQX010088195.1:17500-32865 GCA_015478945.1 Trachelipus rathkii
ATTATTACTATTACTTTTATCAATAATAATAATAATAATAATAATAATAATAATAATAATAATAATAATAATAATAATAATAATAATAATAATAATAATAATAATAATAATAATAATAATTAATAATTTATTAATAAGATATTTATTAATAATAAAAATAATAGTAATATTTATTCATCATCATCATCATCATCATCATCATCACCATACATCATAATCATAATCATAATCATAATTATTATTATTATTAATTATTATTATATTATTTAATTATTATTATTATAAATATATTATGATTATTATTCATTATTAATTAATATTATTAAGTATTGTTGTTATATTAGTAGTAGTAGTAGTAGTAGTATAGTAGTAGTAAGTAGTAGTAGTGTAAGTAGTAAGTAGTAGTGTAGAAATAAGTAGTAGTAGAGTAGTAGTAGTATGGTAGAAGTAGTTGTACGTAGTAATATTAATTTAAATTAATTACTAAATTAAAATCTGAAAAATTTTCTAAAATTAATTTTTATACTCTTTTAATCACTATTATATCATTTTATTATTATTATCATTTAGAAAGGATTCAATCAGATTATTTCAAAATTTGTTTAATTCAATATCTTTTATTTTTACTCTTATATTTAATTATTTATTACTATATTTACTATTTAATTTTCGTTTTAATAATTAATAGTTTTTGAGAAAAAAAAATGTGAAAATGTAAATCCCCGAACCACCATTTGTTGTTAATCATATTCAAAGAGATTTTCACAATTATTTTCAGTTCATCTATTGTTTAATCCTAACTGCTAAGATATTCGCTACACAGCAATAAGATTTATAAATGATTCACCAATTATTCCAAAAGTGTCATTTACTCATGTAACGCTTTAGTATTATTCACAGTGCAATAAACTATAAAAAAAATATGAGTATTTAGTAAGAACGTAGATTTAGTGTCATGCGTTTGTCGAGAGTTGTTCACTGGTTTATATCGTTTGGAAAATCACTGATCCTAATCAATTAGAAAAGTTATTAAATCTTCTAATAGAATACAAAGACATCATAGCTTTAGAGGACGACGAGGTCCCAATCTGTCCGCTAACGAAGTTTAAAATAACTCTCAAAGAAGACGCACCAAAAGTTATTTATCGGGCCCAATACAGGTTGCCGCATAAGTATTTAACGCAGATTGAAGAATGGGTAGAGGATTCTCAAAAGAAGGGTTACATCAGACCTATTTCAAGCCAGCACTCGGCTCCTCTTCTAGTGATTCCGAAGAAAAATTCCCATAGGCCAAGAATTGTGGTCGACTACCGTCTCCTTATTTCTCACACAATCCTTGACAGATTCCCATTACCTTGTATTAACAACATACTCAGTTCTCTAGGTAACAGTTGCATTTTTACATCACTCAACTTAAAGGACGGTTATAACGCTGTAGAGATCGAAGAAGAAACGCAACCGCTGCTCGCTTTTAGAACAACAAGAGGACAATATTGTCCAACATGTTTAAATTTTGGATTCGCAAAATTGATGGAATTAACATTACATCACCTGTTAGGCAATGTCTGCAGAGTTTTCCTCGATGACGTTCTTATCATGGGGACTTCTTTGCAGAACCATCTTGATAATATAAAAAAAAGTCTGTGATTCATTTAGAAAAAACAAGTTGAAAATGAAGCTTTCAAAATGCCAATTTTTTAGAACAAGTTTATTCTTTTTGGGTTTCAAAGTCTCCAAAGATGGGATCTCTCCTGATCCTATCAAGCTCAAAACTCTTACAGCTTTCAAGCCAGAAACGAGGTCGATTCTCGGGTTCCTAAGTTATTTTTCTCATTTACTTTCCAACTACTCACAGACTATTAAGCCGGTCACACAGTTGTTGCATAAAGGATCTCAATTTGTCTGGGGTCCTGAACAACAGAAAGCTTTCGAAATTCTTTAAAAAACAAATATTAAAGTATAAGCGTGTGTCCAGTTATAGGACCCAAAACTTTCAAGGCTCATTACCTTCAAATTCACAGAAAGTCGCCATCTGTGAAATATATATATATATATATATATATATTATATATATATATATAATATTAATATAATATGATTATATATATATATTATAGATTATATATACTAATATATATAGTATTATATAATATATATAATATATATATATATTATATATATAATAATTATATATATATAAATATATAATAGAAGGCCTTAAATATGATTTATAAAATTGCACCTAAATTTATTATGGAAAGTCTTAACCAATGGTCTTCATAAAGACTTTCAAATAAACTTTATGCAATTTTTTCAATAAATCAATATTTAGGCTTCTATTAATTACTTAATAAACGTCGCGAATAAATTGCTTCGATTATCTCTATATATAATATATATTATATATATATATATATATATATATATATTATATATATATATATATATATATATATTAATATATATATAATATATACTATTTATATATATTTATATATATATATATATTTATATATATTATATATATATATATATACTATATATATATATATATAGTATACATATATATATATATATATTCACTATTATAATAATAATATATATATATATATATATATATATTATAATTATTATATATATATATATATATTATATATATATATATATATATATATATATATACTATATATATATAGTAATATATATATATATTATATTATTATATAGTACTGTATATATATATATATAGTTATATATATATATAATATATAACTATATCATTTATTTATAGGTATATATATATATATATTAAATATATATTTTAATAAAAATAAATTTATATTAACAAGTTTTTAATTTTAAATTTAAAATAATTATGTAAAAAATATTAAAATGAAATATAGTATTTAAAAAAAAATATATATACACAGTTGTGAAGTATATATATATATATACTATATTATATATCTATCTATATACGTGTGTGTGTATGTATTAAAAAAAAACTCTAATCACTGAAATTATATTTACTAATTAATTTCGCTGGTCTGCATATAAATCAGCCCTGACACCATTACTGCTAATTCTTATGTAAAATGACCTCCTGAATCCGAATATAACTCCCATTTTCCCCATCACGCACCGTTTTCAGGGGAAAGCGTCCCCACATATTTTTATCACTTTTTGATAATTTAGTGGAATGAAAAGGATTATTTTAGCCTTTACATTTCTTCTGAGGGGCTAGAGAGGTGAAAAGTTCTAAAACATGAACATGTTGTAGCAAGGGTGGTAGATTTAAGCCCCCGTAAATTGAAAATAAATCATTAAAAATTATCGATATTTTCCGTTTTTTCGCAATTTTTTGCACCATAGAGGCCTATATTTAGATAAATAATAACTAAAATAATTATTCATAAAATAAATCTGATTAATTTCACTTTTGCAATCAGATTAAAACTACAATGAATAAATTATTTAAATTGTCTGCATATGAAAATGTGTATCATCAATAATCATAATGAAAACCAGCTCTTCAGGATCTTATTTTTCGTTTTCTTGATCTGGAAATAAAATAAATTTATAACAAATCAATAGCAATATAGTTGAGGATTATTCCGTAATTCTAACAAAACAGGATTTTATGATTTTTAAAGTAGTGATACAACGAAGAGTGATTTTGGTCGGAGGCCGGAGAAACAATATTTAAATTCCGGCAGGAAATTTCTTTAATTTTTTAAATTTTAATTTTCATTTTCTTTAATTTATTTCCCCATCATCGTATCTATCTATCTATCTATCTATCTTCTATCTATCTATCTATCTATCTATCTATCTAATCTATCTCATTATCTATTTATATGATATATATTAGTATATATATCGTAGGTAATCCTGTTATATATATAGCTGAAGTATATATATATAGTATATATATTATATAGTATATAATATATATATATATTTAATATATATATTTATACTAGAACTTTTATATATGTATTTATATATATATATATATTATATAATCTAATAGTATATATATAGTATATATATATATATATATATATATAGTACTAGTATATATACTATATTTTTAAATATTTATAAAAGATTTTAATTAACTAAACATTAATAGAAAGTTAAAAAATTTTAGTTTTAAAATCTCTATCTATTATATACTATTATATATATATATATATATATATATATATATATATATATATTTAAACTTAATTTGTATAACAAATATATTATTTTCTATTGTCTATATATACTATTATATCAATATTTAATTTATAAATAATATATATATATATGATGTTATATAGGAAATGTATTTTGTATATATAGTATTATATATATATTAATTATATAATATATATTATATATTGCATATTATATATATATATATAATTATATTATATATATACTGTAGTATATATAATATATAATATATATATACTATAATAAATATTATATATAGTATATATATATAGTATATGAATATAAATTATATGACTATCTATATACATTCGAAAATCGTAATTATAAATTCATCTTTTCAAATATATTACCATATTTAATAAAGATATATATATATAATAAATTATTATATATATATATAGTATATATATATATATATACTACTATATATATATTATGATATATTATATAAATATATATATATAGTAGTATATATATATATATATATTATATATAATATATATTATATATATAATATTTATATATATAATTATATATATATAGTAATAAATATATATATATAATATATAGTATATATATATATTATATATGATATATATATATAGTATATATATAATAATATATATATATATATATGGATATATAGATAGAATACTAAATAATTTTAATATAAAAAAATATATAAGTAAAAATATAATAATTAAAAAAATTTTAGTAAAATTAAAAAATAGAAAAAATTTCTTGATTTAAATAATTGATTTAAATAAAAATTGCATAAATTATTTGAAAGTCCTTTAAGAATATATTAACTGCCATCGCTAAATTTTTATGCAATTTTAATAAATCAATATATAAGGCCTTCGATTGCATACTTAAAGATGAAACTAGCGAATAAATTGGCTTTCGAGTTATACTCTTAATACATACATATATATATATATATATATATAGTATATATATATATAGGTATATTAGTATAGTATATATATATATATATATATATGATAAGTAGTATAGTATATATAGTATATATAATAGTATATTATATATATATATATTATATATATATAGATATATATATATATATATATATATAGTATTAGTATAATATATATATATATATATATATTATAATATATATATAGATATATATATATATATATATATATATATATATATATTACTAGTATATATAGGTATATATATATTATATAGTATATATATATATATTTATATAATATATATATGATATATATATATGTATATATATAATTATATATATAGTAATAGATATATATATAATATATAATTATAAATATAATATAATATACGTGTGATGTTGTATGTATTAAACAAAAAATCTCTAAATCCACTGAAATGAAAGATTTACTAATTAATATTTTCGCTGATCTGCAATGAAAATCAGCCCTGACACCATTCCTGCTAATTCTTAATGTAAATGACCTCCTGAAATCCGAATATAAACTCACCATTTCCGCATCACGATGCACCGTTTTTCGGGGGAAGGCGTCACCCACATATTGTTTTATCACTTTTTTGATAATTTGTTAAATGAAAAAGGATTATTTTTAGCCTTTACAATTTCTGTTCTGACGAGGGCTAGCAGAGGTCGAAAAAGAGGTTCTAAACATGAACATTTTATAGCAAGGAGGTAGTATTTTGGGGGGGGGGGTTTTGCCCCCGTAGAATTTAAAATAATCATAAAATTTCGATATTTTCCGTTTTTTCGAAATTTTTTCACTAATTCACTACATATTCTATCTTCCAGCCCCCTCATCTGCCCCCGAACAGCCCCAAATAGTAAAAATATATATTCCAATAATAATATATATAAACAATAATAAAAATATATAGCAACAGATTTTGAAGATTCACTGTACCAGGCTTACGCTTCAATCAAAAGCACGAATAGGTTTGTAAAGAATTTTTTTCTAGACCTGACACCATTCCTACTGATTCTTAATGGTTTTGGGGGAGGCGTACACCTATTTAAACAGGTGAAGGGCCTCCCCGAAACACGGTGAAATTTCGGAACTGTTGCTATATATTTTTATTATTGCTGCTATATATTGTTACAATATATTTATTATTTGGGGCTGCTTGGGGCAGATGAGAGGGCTAGAAGCTGGATTATGTAGAAAATTAGTGAAAAAATTGCAAAAAAAACGGAAAAATCGATATTTTTCAATGAGTTTTTTCAATTTAAGGGGGCAGATCCCCCCAAAATCAAAATCTTTTTTACAAATGTTCAGGTTTTAGAACTTTTCACCTCTCTAGCCCCTCATAGGAAATGTAAAGGCAAAAATAATCCTTTTCATCCGTCCAAATTATCAAAAAGTGATAAAAATAGGCGGGGCCTCCTCAGAAAATGGTAGGTGATGGGGAAAACGGGGATCATATTGGGATTTAGGAGGTCATTTTACATATGAATCAGCAGAAATGGTGTCAGGGCTCTAAAAAAGTTTTTTTTGCAGGTCTGTGATTATCTTTGTTTGCAAATGTCTTCTCTTAAATGGAATTATTTGAAAATTAAAAAGGATGATACTAGTAAAACGGAATTTGTTTTGTATAATTTTAGGACAGGCTGACTACATTTCCTAAAGAAAAAAAAACGGAGATGATGTAATATCATGTATTCATGAAAAGCAAGACGATAAATGATTTTTATCGCATAAACATATTGACCTTACTATTATTTTTCAGTGACAGAACAAAAAATATAAAATTTTGGGTACATATAGAAGGGGACTGTATTTTTCGAGTATCGTACCATTAATGTTTCTCCGATGAAATTATCTTGCGCAGCAAATTTCGGTTGTTCAATACCTTATTGTAAAACTTCTCAACCTCCAAGAGAATTTTGACTTACAACTATCATAGCTCTCAGTTTGTCAATACTTAATCTAGATATCTCTTTTGACCAAATACTCTTCATAACAGAAAATATTCTCTTAACAGGCAATGTGCTCCGTTGAAGACAAAGAATAAACTATAATATTACAAAAATCTTGAAAATCTAGGCGCTTTATGCTCATTTCCTGCATTCAATGTATGCAATTGCCTTACAAGTTTAATAGTTAAGAGAGTCCTCTGATTGAATACGCAAATTTTTTTGTTTGTGTGCTTGTAAAGAGTTCCTTATTCAGATTGTCCTGTATTTGTTTCCATCCACTGGTTTTCCTTGGTGGCATACATTTGAACTTTTCATTGCTTCCTAAATTGCAATTCTACTTGTTGATACATTCCAAGCTGGTTTCATAGAAATTTTCAGCTACCTAAAAAAACTTAATTTTTATTAATTTCTTAGGAATCTACTAACATTTTTTGTTGTTTTTTTTTTTTCGACATTACCACTTAGCACTCAAAAACTGGAAAAGTTATACTTTTCTTAAAAATACTTGGCTAACAGGAAATAGGAAAAGGACGGTAGATGTGGTAAGCCAATTCAGGGGTATATATCTATGAAGAGTAAATCCTAAGAAAACTTTAAAATATTATAGCACAAAACCATTTCTTGATCAACTTGAAAGAAACATAAAATTACTTTTTTTAAGATAGCAGAAACTTCTATATTATCAAGAATAAAATTAACAGAAAAAAAGGACGATAAAGCAGAATCTGTAGATAATCATCCATATCATCCATATCATCAACCCCTACCTCTGTCAGAAAATGACCCATTCAGCCTACACCGTTGGAACTTACTGAAGAAAGGTATGGAATATTTTCATAGAAAAGGTACCGAAATATATTTCAAAATAGAGGAAACGACTGCTGTGAACATGTGAACAGCCATAAATATTTCTTTCTAGATGAAATTTGATACAGGAAATTTATTAGTCACCTTTGTCCACAATATAAGGCTTAATAAAGAAGATACAATTCAGGAAAGATCATTCTAACTATGAGTATTTATAGCAGAACCAATTAAAGAACCAAATAGGAAAACAAACCGGGTATTTGATCTTAACACCAGCTAATGGCTAACAATATAAATGAATTAGTTATTTAACTTCCTTTTCATTAAAGTTTAATTTGTGTTTTGCAGTGATTTAATTTTCTGAACAAAGTTCATAGCGCTCTAAGATACTGTACAACTGACTGCTGGTAACTTGCAGCACTTATATTAAATATACAGTATATATATATTATATGATATATATATATAGTAATCACCCACCTCACCTTATATATATATATAATTATTATATAATATATATATATATATATATATATTAATTATAGTATATATATATATATATTATATATATATAAGTATATATACATATATAATATATAGAAGTTATATATATATCTATATACGTATTATATAGTTATAGGTATATATATATATATATATTATATATAGTATATAAGTATATATATATATATATATATATATATATATATATATAGAATATTATATATAATATAATATATATATATATATATATAATATATATATATATATAGTATATAATATATATATATATATATATTATATGATATTATATACATATTATATATTAGTATATATATATATATTATTAGTTATTTAATATATATATATTATATATAGTAAATTATTATATATATATAACTATATATATATATTAAGTATAAATATAGATATATATATAATATATATAGTATAAATATATTATTATATATATATATTACTATATATATATATTTATTCTAATATATAAAATTATATATATATATAATCAATATATATATATAGTATATAATATATATATATATATTCTACTATATATATATATATATATATAATATATCATATATATATAATATATATATAATATATTATATATATATATAATTTATATTATATATATTATATAAATATATATATACGGTATATATATATTAGTATAATATTAACTATATATATATAAATATACTATATAATCTACATCCATACCTAATAATGATAATAATAGTATGTAATTTTAATATATATAATATATATATATGAATTTAATAACAAAGCCAACATATAATAAACCACAATAATATATTACCATAATAGATGACAAGCTACTGTAAGGAGTTGCACTATCACACAGAAGAAAATCTATTAACGACTATTAACAAAGAACTATTATATAATACAAATAAAAGATTAAGTAATTCCAACATGTGTAGAAGGAAATTTTTTTTTTAATCTTTTTTTGTTACTTTTTTTTTTTTTTTTTTTTTTGATACGCATTTATATCATAAACCAGGAAAATCATTTAGGCAAATTATATCTTTTTTTAATTTTCACACCACATCATTAAGAGGCAGAGTTCCAACGACGCACGACGGGAGGACCACTCACTTATAAGGAAAACAGAAAAACAAGCCACCATAAGACCCAAAAACATCAAAAGCCCCCCGTCGTCCCATCGTGAGGCTGAGGATGACCAGTTCGACTCCGTGCAGTCTTTGCGTTTAACCCTATCGTATTCCTTTTAGTTAAAAAGAATATTTAATGTCCTGTTTCAGCTCATGGGTATTTATCTGATTAACGCTAAAGGAATGACCATATGAGGAAGCCGAAAGATGGGCAGGAGTCCCCGGGTCTCTCAGCCTCCCATGACAAATGTTGGGACTGTGTTCCGTCCCCTCTGTCCCCCGCCCGGCTCAGCACCCTAAATGGGGAAAAAAATATCTCCGATGAATAAATGCAAAAAAAAAAAAAAAAAAAAAAAAAAAAAGGGAAAAACATGATTTTAGGTTTTCAATCACTTTTGAAACCATTTATTCTTAAACAAGAGTTCTTTGAAAAGTCTATGGATTTTCTTTTTGATATTATGCAACTTCACCTATTATTATATATAGTATATATATATATAATTTGAAAAGTCTAGAGCTTCATTATAAGATCTTATATATAGTTAGTATATATAGTAAGGTATTTTATATTATTTTCAGTCTCTGTACGAAAAATTATATTTTTTTATTTAAAAAGTTCACACCTCACGGTCATAACGGTTTTTCAAAGGAGGGAACTTTCTCTTGTGGAATTTATGCCTAGGGTCCTGAGCTAAGGGATCGACACCTGGGCTCCTTGCCAGCGCGACTATAGCCCTACCAGATTTGAAGCCACCGTACTTATGTAAGGTTATAGATGTAATAATATTTGTACATAATGAATCAGGTATTTCTATTTGGTAAATGATTGTCAAAAGATATTTAGTGTCAAAAAGCCATAAATATTTTATTTTTAGTAATCAGCCGAGCTTCACACCTTTAATAATATTAAAAAAATATTTTTTTTAAGCGTCATTTTGAGTGACGCATTCACCACAGTGGATGGAGGGGGGGGGGGTTCGAGTAAATGGTTTCTTGAAAGAAATAAGAAGATCAACTTACAGCTTTGATATGGATGAACTGCAAAAGTCTAAAGAACTTTTGCAAAAAGTAACTAAAGTGAAATCACTAACCATATATACTATATAACTAACTATATAAAACTAAAATAAAAGTTAGGGAAGTTAAAAAATATGAGTATAATATAAAGGTTAATATGCAACTAAGACGGTATATATATATATAATATATGATATATATATAATTGTATAGATATATAAATATAATATAAACATACACCTATATAGTATATATTATATATAAGTATATATATATATATATATATAGTATAATTATATTTTATAATTATATATATTAATTATACGTAGTATTATACTATATATATATATATATAGTATATATATATATAATATATTTATATATATAATACTATATATATATAATATATAGTATATATATATATTATATATATTATATATATATATATATATATATATTTTATATATTATATATATATAGTATATATATATAATTAACTATATATATATATATATAGTAATATATATAGTATAATATATATATACTATATATATATATTATATATAGTTATATACTATATAGGTTTGTGATGCAGCAGATGTCAATTTTTTCGCATCCGCGGATGCAGATTCAGCAGATTTTTGATATATATATAATTATATATATATATATTATATAATATATTATATAATATATATATATTACTATATATTATTATATAATATATATATATATATATATATATAAAATATATATTATAAGGAAGGACTAGGAGTGATGTAGGTGGTAATCTTTCTTAAGTCCCCCTATTAAGTAAATGATGAGTTTTAAAAGTTTTTGGTAGTTCTCAACTAACGACAGCAACGATAAGCCACTGGCGATTTAATTATTTCTTAGAAATGAAACTACTAGTTTTCACACTTATTCTTTTTTGAAATAGACACAAAGTCCTGAGGTAATTATTTCTTTAGTAAGCGCAAACAAAGTTTGCAATCAAATTATCTGTTTGAAAATGGAAACAAAAGTTTCCTATCAATTATCTTTTTAATAAAGTAACTCAAGGTTACTTTGGGATTTAAAAATAAATCAAAAAAAATAAAAAAGACGATTTGAATTCAATGAAAGTAGAGTACAGTTTTTTAACAAAGTCCCTTCTGTTAAGATACTCTCTTCGTAAGGCGAATTAGTAGTTACGGACTGTTCCGCGCGCTACCTTCCTTTCCGACTCTTCTTTTGGAAAACTTGCTCTTGAGAATTCGAGTCGCGGAACTTTTCCATAAACTTTACCTCCCTTGCCGAAAACTGCGTTTTTAAGTTTTGGAGAGGTTCTGGAGAGAGTATCTTCAGTGAAGATTTATTTCTTCTTCTAGTTCTTAAGTAATTGCTCGATATCTGCAACAGGACGGTTTATATATTATTTCACTTCGATTTATGCTAAAATTTTGCTCGCGCAAATCTTAGCAAAAGTAAAATTATACAATAAAATTTATTTTTACAAAGGTTATAAAGGAGTAACCTACCATTACTTTCCCGCGCCTGAACACGGAGTGGAGAAAGTATGTTATAATAATTATACAAGATATAAAATTAACCTTCATTCAAATGTATACATATTTGTGGGCATTTAATAATGCGTACAAACATATAAAACATTTCAATAAGGTGAAAATAATAACTAAAATACATAAAGTTAAAGTACTTTCAAATGCTAGCATATCTAATATGTCCGCGAAGATATAAGTAGAACAATAAGACATTTGAAGGCACAAATAGTATACATGAAATATGAAGAATATTCAAATGCGAGCATAATTGGTTAATCCGAAGATCTAAACATATTATATACAATTATTTGAATACATAAAAATACATAAAGTTATATATACAGAAAATAAAAGGTGCATTTAAACATAAGCCATATTTTGGTTATATCCGTTAGATATAACAAACATACAAACATTTAAAATGGATAGAAATACAAATGTTACAAATAATTAATATATATATATATATAAAGAAATATCTTCACATTAGTTTGTTTGGAGAATGTTACTTGACGCCTCGGGTTTCTTCGTAAAGGGGGTTCTTCTTCTGTTGGCACTGATTGTGTGCGGGAACATCGGATGGTGTTGAAGGAGAATCTTCTGACAAAACATCGGGAGATGAAGGGGCATCTCGTGGTACAACATCTGAATTTATTACAGGAGGCATATATGCAGGTTTCAATCGATCAATGGAGACCATATCAGTTCTTTCCGTTGGGTACTGTAACTTGAAACATCGATCGAACCGTTGAAGCACAAGGAAAGGTCCGGTGTAAGGAGCTTCTAACGTCTTCTTGATGCGATCGACGCGTACGTATACACGTGTACATGTTTTTAAAGCTTCAGGGATGAAATAAACATCGCGTGACGTATGCAAAGGTGGAGATTGTCTGAAATCGAGTTCTTTCAATCTAGAGATAAATTTTTTCATAAAGACTTCAAATTCTTGTTTTGAAGAAGGATTTGAAGAAAAGAGATCCGCGGGTAATAAAGGTGTTTTTCCTATTACAGCTTGAAAAGGAGAGTAACCTGAATCATTAGGTATACATCGAAGGCTAAAAAGGATGATGGGCAATGAGAGTAACCAATCAGTCTTTCTAGCCATTATTGCTGCTTTCAAAGATCGGTGAAAACTTTCGATTTTTCCATTAGCTTGGGCGTGGTAAGATGACGTTCTAAGTCGATGGAAACCAATTAAGGAAGATAGTTCTGAGAAAATTCACTTTCAAACTGAGGTCCGCGATCCGTGATGACATATAAAGGCACGCCGAATCTAGAGATCCACTGTAAGAAAGCGTAAGAGACAGATTTTGCAGTGGTGTTTTGAAGAGGAAAGGCTTCCATCCACTTGTGTTTCTATCAATCAAGTGAGAAGATATCGAACGTTGCTGAAGATTTTGAATGCGGTGGTTGAAGTAAGGTCCAACCAATGTCCAATTTGTGTGACGGTTTTTCAAAGCGCTGGGAAGAATTTATAATGGGATACACAGGTTGCTTGTACAGGCGTTGAACTCTTGGAACTTTGACATTGATGAACAAGAATTGAGTCCATATACGAATATCTTTATCCATAATTGGGCCAAGAAGTAAGCGGCGTCTTCACTAATCGAAAAGAAGCTTTGACACCTGGATGAGACATGCCATGAAGATCTTGAAAAACTTGTTCCCGATTTTGCTTATGAAGAAATGGACGAGGATGATGAGTAGTAGTTTCGCACCAAATTTGAAGATTGTCATAGAGTGGGAAAGCATGAAGTCTTGGCTTGAAAGTTTGTAATTCTTCATCAGTGGCTTGTGATCAGGAAGATCAACTGGATCGATGGAAGTAGATGATATGGAGCGTGATAAAGCATCAGCTACCACGTTATCTGATCCTTTAATATATAAGGCTGAAGAGACGTATTCCAAAATGATAGAATGATGTCTTTGTGGCGATCGCTCTTTGCTGGATTTCTGCTATAAAAAGCAGAGACAAGGGGTTTATGATCTGTACACAAGACGACATCTCTACCTTCTAAAAAGTAGTGTTTAAAATGAAGAACAGCAAAATATGCTGCTAAGAGTTCTCTGTCGAAAACTGAATATTTTCTTTGTTGGGTAGTCAATTTCTTGCTGTAAAAATCAATTGGTATTGGTTTACCATCAATCATCTGATGCAGTGCAACTCCGATGGCGACTTGGGAAGCGTCAGTGACCAGTTGGAGATGAGTGACATCTGGATGAGAGAATTGGAGAGCTGCTGCGTTAGCTATGGCAGTTTTAATTTCCTTGAAATGCTTTAAGAGGCTTCCCGGAGACCAAGAAAAAGGAGAACCTAGATTGTTAGGCGACAAAGTTTGGCCAATTCCGAAAGCGGAAAAACTAAATTAGCAAAATTAGGAATCAAACAACGATAATATCCCACCATACCAAGTAAACGACGAAGACTAGAATAGTCAGTTTGCTTAAGATAGGCGGAAATTTCAGACTTCTTAGAATCAGGGGTACTAAGGCCATGGGAAGAAATATGATAACCTAAAAAGTCTAGAGATGATTGCATAAATAAACACTTAGGAACAGAAATACGAAGGTTGTTATCATGTAAAATTTGAAATATTTGACGCAAATGTTCTTTGTGTTGTTCTTGATTCTCTGAGAAAATTAATAAGTCATCTATATACACAAAAACAAAAGGAATATCTCGAAATATTGAATCCATAAAGCGTTGGAAAGTAGCTCCAGCATTACGAAGACCAAAAGGCATAGAAACAAACTCAAAAAGACCAAAAGGGGTCGTAATGGCAGTCTTTTCTATATCTTCTGGATGAATAGGGATCTGATGATATGCCCGGAGAAGATCTACTTTAACGTTACATGCGTACGCGTGGAAGTTGTTTATGAAGACAACCTGATTAATAGTATGGAAGAGGAATAACGATCTGTTTTGTCACACTAAATTTAAAGTTCTAAAATCACCACAAGGGAGCCATTCACCTGGAGCTTTCTTAGGAATGAGGTGAAGAGGTGATGGACGCAAGGGATTTAGAAAGAACGAATATCTATTGTTAAGAGGTAGTTAAACTCAGTTTTTTGCACTTGCTAATTTATTCTTGTTAAGACGACGAAATTTCAGCATAAACAGGGGGAGCGGTCACTTGTCTCTTAGCGGTGAAAAATTTAGATTTTATACTCAGCAAATTTTGTATGGGTTAATGAGGA
>JABUQX010088196.1:0-52500 GCA_015478945.1 Trachelipus rathkii
ACTGCTACTGCCTACTTAGTTTTTAATCAAAATATTTATATTATGAGTACTAATACATACACACAAAACACCACACGCTCACATCTACTATTTAAATATCAACCTACACACACATACATATAATATATATATATATATATATAATATATTACTATATAATATATATATATATATATTATTATAATACAAACGGCAACTCAAGTACAATAATAATAATATATACTAGTAACACACATATAAATATATAATATATATATATACACTAATATACAATAACACAGAACAACACTTTATACAACTTATATATATAACACATTTCAAAATACATATATTAGAACTTATCATTTAATCACCTCACATTATAAGACATCATTACATTATTACACTTATTATACTTATTACACTTATATACAATTAGTTAGTACAATTAAATCACACACATACAATCAACACATTCTTTTCTTACACTTTAATTAATATATATAACTAACATATTTACATATATATATATATATTAAAACTTATACATCCACATTTACACTCAATAGAACTATTCAATAGTGACATCCTTTTCAACAAGCTCGAGAGGAAGTTTGAGGACCTGATTGTGGACATGGAACCACTATACAAGCTCTTCCTTTCCCACTTACCACACACACATTACATCACAAACATTCATCCAAGTCATTCGACTAGTACCTGACATGAAGACCTTGAAGGAGGAAAAAAAAAAAGAAAATAACCCAAAATAATTTACACACTCACCACAGATTTACTTACACCTCACACAACACAGAGTTATAGCAATGATTACCAATCAGTGACATGCTGAAAAACACGCTGGCTCAATCTTTTGCTTACTACATACACAACAACCAGATTTACTCGACATACTCACCTCACTGCAGATATGTAACGATATATAGGTAACACAACTCAGGGTCGGAAGAAACGCATTGATCGCACCTTTTTACAATATCACTCTACTACGCACCACATACAATTATTGAACCATTAACACACACAGAGTTTCTTACCACTCTTGCTCACACACCGATGTATACCATTAATCCATAGCACGCGAGCAGACCATATGACAGAACGACGCCTTACATCGCACGCAACAGCTGGCACCAAACCACCTAGCAAGGATGCAAACGCAACAGCGATCTAACACACATCTCTGTCTGTGGACCTACTCCACCCACACACCCAGCAGGCCACACTACTACGAGGGTTATTGCGATCGAAACTAGCTCATTGTTAATATAAAGTTTACATATTAAAAACAATTATCTTCATTTGGTTTGTTTTATACCATCTACAATCACCGCATGGGCTTGATCGGAGTTGACTATTAGATCCTAAGTTGGGCCTACTGATTGCATCATATTACACCTAAAAATGTGACTCTCCATTGTAGCAAGGGTTTCTCCTTAAAACTGTATACAGTATAAACTTATGGAAAGAATAAAGCCATTGTTGTGTTTTTGTAACGCAAAGAATGTTATATAATTGAACTGTATAATATGTCACCTCTTCATTTAAAGCTTTGTTTGTTGGTTTTTTAGTGACAAATTCAGATATATAGAGCTATACGAAAGCTACTTTAAACAATAGTCATACTCTTTTACCATAAAATTTTAGTTAAAATTTTACATTATAAAAAGCGCTTTTTAATTTAATACGTAACTTTATAAGGCTAAATTAATCTATATAAATTCAGTATAAGGTCAAGTATATACCCCTAGCACTCACTCATACTAACCTAAGCCATGTCACACTGATATTTTTTATGGATATTTCTTAATATATTTAGACGTTTACATGTATATATATAACTTATAGCTTATTTAAAGCATATCAATCTTTTTAAGTACTCCAATGTATATAAGATAATATATATATACAATATAAAGTGCGAAGTCTATATAAACAATACATGTATTTTATATTATAAAATTATATTTCTAATTTCATTAATTTATATAATATAACAAATTAATTCACCATTTAGTCATTTTAATTAATTCGCCACAGTGAATACCCCTAAGACGAAAAGATTTAAACGATCTTGTTACTATATAAGTTTATAATTTAATTTCCCAAGAATATCCACATGTGTAAATATTAAAATTTGTACATATATTTATTATGTAATCTATGTTATTTATTGTGGTAATCTAGTTCATGAGAAAACTATATAAATACCAATAAAGGGCCGTCATCTTCACCTACTATGACTGTATTCGAGCTATGACATCCTTTTAAGGTGTGTCTGCTTTAAATAATGTTGTTGAATTAACTAACTTTAGGCCTAAAATTTAGGATAATCCTTTTTGTTAGCCCGGGGCGATTATAAGGACAACATAAAATTTCTTAGAGGTGTCTAAGATAAAATGATATTTTTGCACACACACACTGTTACACGATCTCAGCAAGCATCCTCTGAATCAAAACAAATAATTTCAAGAGTATTTAGCGAAGTGACGGAATATTAGGCTCTAGGTAAGTGATTACGTGCCGTTAGAACGCAACTGTAATGAAAAAAAGGTTGTGCGCGATATTTGGTATTCCCATGGCTGCGAATATTATGCAATCACATAACGCTTTGCAGAGTTGCAAATTGGGTCCAAACAAAAGATAAGTTAGGTAAGTGAGCTGCACGTGGCATGCAGCTTTGGTATAATAGATTCACTTGTTATTAATATAAGTTATTATATATTATTAACATATCCCATATATATATTCAAACTATATACCTAAATACACTGCCAGAAAAAAAATAATTGAACGATCTTTAAGCAGGTTAATATCAAAAATGTTTTATTTTTCACCTTATTGTGATTGGATCGGTATAGTAATTCCTCTATAATCTTACTATAATATGAACTATCTAGTATGATGATTTAAGGTATCGAGAATTATTTTTATATTCAGTAACTTATTATAGAAAATTAAACTTTTGTTCATTTATTTTGCATATTACAGAAGTTAATGTTTGATTTATATTATATATTATCTATTTATAGAACAGTAATGTAGAGTAATGTACATACTTACAATACAAAATCATAAGTCCTCTTAGTATTAGTAACTTTTAGCTGTTAAGCGGTGCACAAGTTAGCCAAGTAAATGTTTATTTATATTTATAGTTTGTCTCTTGTAACTTTTCTTTCTTTCTCCCATCTTAGATTTATTCTATTTTTTATTATTTATTAAATTTTATAAAAGTAATTCTTTTATTCGAAACGCACTATAATTACTTAGATATTTTGTGCTAAATCATAATATTTTAAATTGTATGCATATTTATTTATATATTAAACGAGCTGGATTATTTTTTTTATTCGTTCATTGTATGAGCGTCTCTGAAGGAAATTAAATTAAATTTCAAGATTGTTTTGATTGTTTTTCAGTTTTTACATATTTATTTTTATTTGTATTTAAATCGTTGTCAAGATTTTATAATCTCTATTTTTAAGATGTATATCTATACGTGAGTAGAAGCCACCTTTATAAACTCGTGATCTTACAGAAGTTCTCCGTTTTCTTGCTACTGTATGTGTTCGTTCGCCTTGTGGTTTGTGTAGTGTGTGATGGCAGAGCACGTTTGGTCGAGACAGATAGCAGGCTCTCTATAACTGCAAACTTTATGAAACCCAACGCATCCGCGGCTTTACCCTCTAACTCTGCCATGCGGCGTAACTCGATTGTGACTTAACCCTGTTCTCTAATACTCGGAGCCCTTAACGCTTCTTGACACATACTGAGCGTTGTATTTTTGATCACAGTGAGAGAGCATCGAGAGGCTAAGAATTCATGCATACATCCCCACGTAGGTTGCATATCTTCATTTTTAATTGAGTTACTCATAAACTCACCTATAGACTCAGTATTTCAAGAAATTATGTTCCATCTAAAGGGTTAGGTGTTAATGTAGGTTCTATTGGTTAAATCAGTATATATCTGTATCAAGGTATATTTACGGAACCACTTTCCATTGTAACAAACACGTCTGGTGATGAAATCTTCGAAATCTTCCTAATTTGATGTTCTGTGGCTGCGCAAAATTACGTTCTATATTTTCCTTTCAAAGCTCCTCTGGTATATCAGTGTTTATATCTAACAAAAAACCTCTTGTTAGGCGAGTCTATGTACTTATCGCTATGAAACTTGTGCCTTCCTAGAGAGAAGCCAAATACTATACATCCTGATATAGTATACGAGGTCCACTGAACACCTTCAGCCTCATGATTTTGATATCTGATTGCTATATACTATCTTTGAAGTATATACTATACGAATCGAGACTACCGATTATTATACTTCTTTCCCATCCAAATGACTGGGAAGAGTTCCCATCACATCTAAGTGAGAGGAAGATGTGAGCGCACGTGTTTGGCATATAGCTAACACTCGAAGCACCTGGGAAAAGTTGGTTTTATGGGTGTCATCCGTCTCATACCATGATTACACAATTTGTTTAGTTAGTAGGTGAGATAGGGATAAGGTGTAGTCCGTAGAATTCAATTAGTCAATTACTTCCAAATTGTATTTAACGGATTTAAACAGCAACGAATTACAAGATATCTCCTATCACATCTATTCTACTGGATTCGTCACCCACATTATAACCAAACTCTTTGATTCAGACTTATAGTACCTATAAATAAAGCCTGTTAATACAAGCAACTAAAGTACTCACTTCTCTCATATAACATATTGACAAAGTGGAGGAGCCGAACATATATCGGGACTATGCCTAATATCTGTTAACTATCCATGAATTCAACACAACTCTAACGGTCGTAATTAATTTAGGTGTAATCTAAAGATATAAAACTTGTTTTACTACACTTATATCACCTTTAAACGTTCATATTAATTTAGGTTATTAATACTTAATTCAATTCTCCGAACAGCATCCGATGCTGCGCCACAATAAACGAGGCGAATTCTTTATGGCTCTTCTGGCACTTCATGATGAGGACCAGAGAGGAGTATTTGGTTGGGGTCTTTATTTTCGCCCGTTGCCATTTCACTGAAGATTCTTAACTATATATACTTAGGTATAGGAAATATGACACTAGCTTATATCGTCTGTCTGGTTTGATCTGTCTGCACACTCTAGCTAAGATAAAGTGTGGAGAAGCAATGATAATGATCATTTGAAATTGGGTATATCATAGAACATAGAGATGTCAGTTTGTTCAAATGAACTTACTGAACTAAATCTTAATTTCTCATCCTCACTAATCCCATGGTAGTCGATTCGTGAGAGCTTAGGGTTTTTTCTCTGGCCATTCCTTAGTGCTAGAGATACAATAGCCCTAAGATGTCATTCGAAGGAGTAAGTATTACAAAAATTCTTCGTAAGAGATTATAATGCTGACGGTTCATAATCATATTCAACTGCGCTATAGCGGTCTAATTATTAATTCATTTTTTCGAAAATACAGCTAAAGAAATGCTGGTTTATAGAGCAAGTTTTACAGGGCAGTAGCGTCATTCATTATAACAAGCAGAAGCAAAATATTTTCAGAGCGGTGAGCTTTTTGCATCAAGAGCCGTAGATAAGTATATATGTGCTACCCTCCTTGGATTCTCCGCTACTGAACAAATTTTCTGGGCCTCTTGCCGAAAACATCTCTGAACAACTTCTTCTGTAAGTCTGTCTTTCCTCCTCTTATTCCCGATCTGATGGTTTCTGTTGCTAATGCTAATTCTCCAACTGAATAAGGCCAATCTTTCGGCCTCCTATCTCTTTCGAGCCGCTCTATACTCCACCCTGGAGCCGATTCTGAGAGCTAATTCTGATCCTCCTCCTTCTCTCTCTCAGGTGTCCACTACTTCCGAGGAGCGCGTGTGATACAGAGCTGATGCGGTTGTGCATGGCAGAGGCGCTGCGAAAGCTCTACGAAGCGGGTTAGGTGAAGGGCGGGTGGCTCCGGATTGGCATTTCCTCCCCGAGTTTTACAAGGGAACGTGTGGCCTATCTGGTGTTGATGCTCATCTACCCCTACTCAGCCACCTATCATTTCAACAATCCTATATATGTTCGAGAATGTCTCAATTACTTAATCTATTTATTCTATATTCCTCCATTGATTGGAAAGCTCGCAGCATGTCCAAGCTCGCTAATTCAAATAATAAATAGGAAGAACTGACTCTGATTCCTTTCAACCCTTATCTCGCGACCCATGCTAAAGTATATTTAGCTTCTTTACACTATGAATATTTTCCACTTTGATTATCATTAAAGATCTACTTTTAAAGCTTCATTCAACATCAATTAAAACATACTCATTTATCCTCTATGTATTCTAAAATAACTCGAGAAATCTCATCACTACCTTTCCGATGAGTCAAATTATCTGCATCTCTCTTGGGGCCTTAAAACAGGCTAGAGGTAATCTGACCTGAGTCGATATACTTTTGCACTCTTATCTTTACTGATATAAGGATTCACGCATTTCTCTGTGAGGAACTGTCATCGAGATAATGGGGAAAACTATGCGTGTTGGCGGCTCACACACACATCAAACAGCTCTTTGAACCGGCTAGGCTTGCAGTCTTGCCTCAACTGATCTACTCTCACTGATTACCTACTTTGGATCTACCTAGCTGATTACTTCCCTCTCCCTTTACTCTAAATGTCTAGTATAGTTCTTTATAATCGACTTTCTCTCAAATATCAGACGAGCTTGTTGTTTAGTAAAAAATGGTAACGACTTCTCTCCTTCCTTTTTCTGTCAATAGTGGTGTTCCTCAGGGTTCTGGCTTATCCTCAATCACCTACTATTATAATCGTAGCCGTGCTTTTCATAATGGATCTTTCATCTACATCACTGCAAGCCTATCTAATCTAATGTTCGCAATTCCCTCATATGCCGACTGACTAAGAGACCCTTAAATTCTTCAACTCATTTCAATCTGCTCTCACTCATATGTTTATACTTACTAGAATTGCCTCTCATACTTAATCTTTTCTGATTCTATTCTTGCTGATGCATAGAGAATAGAAATTCTCCAAGGTGGGGTCGTATTTGTAACCTTTCGGTGTCAAATTTTATAATATCTCGCTTCTAAAAACTCAACTCTATCAAAATCTCCCTCTCCCTCCTTGTCTTTGCCTCTCTCTCTCTCAACTTTTGGATATCATGCTCTCCGTAACGGTTCTTCGTCTCTCCTGTTGACAATATAAAATCCTTGGCCTTAACAAACAAAAAAAATGTCCCACTGGGAACCTCACATCACAACGGTTTGCTAGGGCGGCCTCAAAGAAACTGGGAGTTCTGTTTAGACTGCGAAAGATTTTCTCTTTCTCTATCCCAAGTTGCTGCCAGCTATAACAAAGGGCCATCATCCGCCGTCCTGATTGGAGTACTTCGGATCTCATAGTTCTGTGGGGGCTCATGGTTTACTATCACCTTGAGGTCTTTATTTTTTATAGGGTCCGAGTCTAAAGGGCAATAAAGCCTTAATAAAAATCCTGTTCTGGTAACTTCTCAATTTACATACTATGACGCCTATCTAGAATCTTGATGGGCGGGAGATGTTGGTTGGCTATATTCTTTTAGTCTTCATTCTTTTAATATAGTAAAACTCTTAGGGCCTAAAATTTAGGCCTACACGTAGTTATGTGGCAGCAAACCACTGTTTAACAGAAAATAGGTCAGTTTGAAAATATATTTTGAACGCAGCAATCACGTGTTGCGCACAGGGAGCTTATATCACTTTCGCATACTTCCACCTTTACATCGCCGCGTCGAAGCACTATGGGGGAGCTGTGTTGCACATGTTTTGTGTTTGATGTAGGTAACTGCCAGGTAGTTTTCGCTGCGGTGCCTCACTTCTCTTCCTGCCACAATCTGTTCTGTGGAAATTCTCTTCGCATCTCTGTGTTTCCTGGCTGATATAACTTTCCCCCGACTTCAAAGCTGCGTCTGTGCCCTTCATACAATGACGTACATTATGTTCGTTCAGTTGTTGACTTGTACGCGAATTGCAACACCCCCCTCCTTGAAATAGGGCTCTGCCCGTGGTGGTGTTTATCCACTGTAAAAAAAAAAAAAATAATATAATACTCACTAGGTGTATATATATATATATATATATATATATTATAGCTTATTCCAACAATAAAGGATATATTATAATAATTACTATAATAATATCATATATATATATAACTATATATATTACCAGTAGGTCAGATGGTGACTTTGACCGGTTTTTGACTTTAAGTGCTTGGCAAATCGTGTCAAATAATTTTATTAATACAACTAATATCTACATATACATATTTTTTTAGTTTAGGTTATACTTTACTTACCTTAAATTTGAAGGTTCTGCATTTAGTGTTTTTCTGTTTTTAGCTAAAATAGGGTGGTCAAAGTCACCCCCCCTCCTAAAATTAGGCCTAAAGTAGTTATTTTAAAAACACATTTTATAAAGAAAAAAACAGAGAGAGGTTCAGTTTCGGTATCTGTAAGGAGTAGGCGGGTTGTTGTGTTTTCCCTTGATGGAATGTCAATGTACATTAGATAATAATAATAATATAATAATAAGAAATCCGATTATTTAAAACTTTTGAACACTTATTCCCCCGGGTTTGGGTGTGAATTACGTGTTGATTACATGCGGCAGTCAAAGTCACATCGAGCAGATCAATGTGAAATAACCGTATAATATTTATTAAATTTTGTTAATTATTTAATTTAATGTACGAACTAAGAAAAAGACCGTTATAGTTTTTGTTATTTGTGCTTTAATTTTGTTTAATTAAATTTTCATTATTTCATTTTAAATAAGTTTTATTTAACAATGTTTTAATAATGGATTTAAAAAGTATTTTTTATTTATATTGAAATAATATATTTCATCAAATATTTTACAATAGGTTATGTCAACAAAAAGAATATAAGTAAATGAAAAAACTAAAACAATAATAACAGTCAAATTTTGAAGCAATTACATTATTGATGATAAAGACTAACTTTTTATAATAAATTAACGTTAGTTGGTGTGAATATATATTATATTAGCCATTTTTTGCTGGTGTTATAATAAGCTACATTTCTTTGCTATATGGCTAAATTCCCTGTATACATATTTATTGAGGAACAAAATAAATAAATAACAAAATTTAAAATAAAAAAACATTAGAAGATTCAATAAACATATTAGTAAGAATATAAATTATACATTATTAATATCATTTGTGACTAATTATTATGCGGTGATATATATTTTGGAATGCCTATTTTTTGCTGGTTAAAGCCATTTTTTTGCTGGTCAAAGCTCATACAAGACACCAAAAAAAAGGAAAAATAAATAAAAAAATAAAATAAATAAAACAAACATTAATTAAAAAGCAATTACAAATTCATATATATATTTTAATAAAAATGTGTGTAAATATATAATGAGAGAACCATTTTCTTGGCTGGTCAAAGTCACACACCATAAGCCAAATAAAGGTAATTGATATTGCTAGCATTTGCAGTAGTATATGGGACTTTTTTTTGTCTTTGGTGTCATTCTCTACTAATCTAGTAGAGCTATATGATTGTATCCTAAGGCATTTCCTACATAGGTTATGTTAAGATTAAAGTTGTATTCTCTTACTTACAGGTTTTTTATAGTATAGTATTCACCATGGGTTGTACAAAGATGGTGAAAGGAGATTGAAATTTTTTTACGTATTCACTAGAACAAATCTAAATATTATTTTAATATTTTACAAATTTCACTAATGATATAGTATAAAAGGGGTTTCCTAGTACAGATCATTAATGTTCAAAGACTCTATGGAAGCATTTTTCCCATGTAGGTCTCTAAGATCCAAATTTTTGAGTTTATGCTCAATAATAGAAGAAGGGTCGAAAATTGGTGCAACAGTCAACCCTTTTACGCGTGATATATATTATATATTATATATTTATATAATATTATATATATATAAAATACTTTATATATATGTAAGGGCAGTATATATTAAAATATAACTCATATATATATCATTATATATATATATATCATTATATATATATGTTATTTGTTGTAATTGTATGCTTTTATCCATTATTAGATAATAATTAATTGCTATAATCTTAGTTTAAATAAATTTATATAATATTTATATAATATATATATAATTAGTTTTATTTTATTATATATTTTTATATATTTAATAAAATTTCATATAAATGTTAATTTACAACAAAAGAAAGCTATTTTAATAATAATGACGGTGGGCATAGTTATAGAAAATTTTTACACCTATCGAACAGATCCATAAACAGCAAATGGAAATAATGACTAAAAAGTATTCTAACAGAAAACTTTTTAATACTCAAGAACATCAATGCTTCAACAACGAGAGTCAAAATACAAAGGTTCTGAAGTGATTTGTCGACTCCATAGAGATAATCTGCATTCAGATCGTATTTAATGTATAAATTATTGATTTTAATTAATTTGAATGGAAATTGGTAAGAGGGAGCAGAGCAGAGTAAGGTTTCGTGTGAGAACGCCATCTCAAACACTCGAGAGTTTCGCTTAAGAATAGAGATGAGATTAGTTAAGGACTAGTCCTGATATAAACTCTCAGTGATTCGGAAATCATGTCAAAAACATACAAGAAAATACTCTAATCGTAATCACAGGATATTCACATATATGACATGAAATCAGCGGGCACGGTTCTAAATTTCATATGCCAGGGTCATTTGACCCTGTGTAAACACATACGTGAGCATTGTTGCTCAGTATGTACTGGTCGTTAGGGCATGGTAAAGTAGTCGTAAGCTGTAGCTCTCTTAAATTATGTCTAAGTTAGTGTGTGTGGGTTTTTGGCTCTGTAGGTGTGTTTGGGTTTTTGCTGGATTCATGAGTCTAAAATCTGTGTGTGACCGTAAGTAAATCTGTGTGTGTAAGTTATAATCTGTGTAGGTGAGTGGCCTAAGTAATACATGTGTCGAGTTCTGTAAGAAGTACCACTTTCTAATGGAACATGGTGTGAGTTTCCTGAAAACGAACTAAAACATCTGTTGTGTAGTTCGCAAAGAAAACAATTATGTTCTTTCCTTATCACTACGTTTTATTAATGAAATCATGTGTAGGGAAAGCTGAATTAAAGTCTAAATCTGTGTGATGACTGATGATGCGTGGTGTGTGCCACTGTGTGTGTGCAAATGTGTCTGTGTGTAGTCGTCGTGTTGATAGTGTGTGAATGTACCTAGCAAGTAAACATCCTAACGAGTAGTCACTATATGTGGCGAGTAAATGTACACAACGATGATAATTAATAGTGAATTGGCATAGTGTAATAATTTGTACAAAAGTGAGAGTGTTTAGAAAAAGTCTTTAATTAACGTTATCTAGAGATCCGTGGTGTGTGTGGTGGTGTGTGTGGTGGTGTGTTTGAAAGTCTGAGACACTCCCGCGCTTGTAGTCACTAACCAAGATTGTAACAATGTAGCGCTTGTTATTGGGGTAAATGGTATTAAGTTACATTAGTTGAATGTAGGTGGTATAAGTGTCATCTAGTGACAAGTGGTACTGACAGTGTACATGTGTCGGTAATGATTATTTTGTGCTAGTGGAATCTGTGTGTAGTGTGCTAGGTGATTGATAGTGTTGCTCGTCTAAATAATAACTCACACACAATAGGACAATGGAAATGTTGGTCAAATCTCACTAATCACACAAGACCCCCTAAGTAAGAGAGAATTACTGGAGACATACAACCAATAACAGACTATTCAAGAGAATAAATAAAGAGCGAAGATAAGGATTAGGCGAAAAACTCCAATATAGATCAACACCAATTACTTCACATCATGCCTCAAAAAGATGAGCCATAATTAAGAAGGTCGAAATAAACAATAACCGAATATCAACAATATACCGTTTTTAAAGATATCCTATAAAAAAATACCACTCCTATATGTTAATAAATCACTCAATATACAGAAAGATCTATATCAAATGAGCCATACGATAAATAATCTATCATCTCAGCTTGTGAGAGACCATGGTAGAGCCTATTACTAGACCTTAATTGGAGAGTCACCTCAGTGAGGGTAATTCAAGACAATGACATTTATGGAGATTACAGCGCCCCAAGTATAAAGAAGGAGCCCAGGGAGGTAAGACAAAATAAACTAATTAAATATAATAAATAACAACAACAATAACTATCTACTTTAGGGGTTATAGTAGTATATATAGTCACACCTCTATATGATTATTAACTAATTTATACTTAGGCTTATATAATGGATAGGTAATGTTAATTATAATATATTATGAGTTAAAAGACAGTAAACATAATGAGTTATATAAATGACAGTATAATAATATCAATAATTGATATAGTATTATATAATAGTATACAGTATATAAAGGCAGGTTTAATAATAAAACTAATAAATGAGCATATAAAACTATAGTATATATATATTATATATATATGATATCACCTTGTTGTTTAATGTAACAACCTAATTATGTACCATGAGTGATGTGGGACGGTAAGGTCTAGCGCCATATTTCGACGTTTGTCATAGACCTCTCTTCGCTCTACTATATGGCGTTATTTTCTTTTCTCCAACGATGCTTGTACATTACAACTCTAAAACTCACCCATGAATGTCTTAGGAGCCACAAGGTAAAGGGAAAACGAAATATAATGAGAAAGATATATAAATAGGAGCAAAAGTGTAAAAACATGAAGTAATCAAAGCAGTTGTAAAGATCGGAGTGAGAGAACAAAAAAGACAGGACTATATCTTGTGCCGGGGGAAAACTGGTCCACTTTTGTTTTAATATTCGTTTAAGTATATATTTCTGACCTAATATAAATTTACTGCTTATTTATAGTGTATATTAAGATAGTTATGTAATATAATTTTTGTAATGAGTAAGACATAGTAAATAATAACTTATTATAAACTCGCACGATGTTAAAAAATGTGTACACAGTAAAACTATGAGTTACTTAACACATGAGACAAGTCAAAAAAAAAAGTTTACCACAACAAGGTTCGTGCAAAAAACATTATTTTTTTTTTTAAACTATGGAATATATATAAAGTTTCTATAAGCAAACTCCCAGTGAATTAAAGCTACCGGTTTGAGCTTGAAAATATTTTCATATTTTCAGATCATATTAGGGAGAGTATGTAATTCTATTTTTGAGTTAACATTTGTTTATTCTCATGTAATAAAAATTTCGGTACACAGTTTGTTGTTATGTAAAATTATAGTCACATTATATATTTTTTATAAATATGATCTAAGGAATCGCCAGTCTAATGAAAATTCTCTTGCGTAAACAGTTGACCATGTCGACATCGATTTGTGAGAAATCACGCTGTCACTGTGGAATCTTCGTCATGCTACGTACTAATTTCAGTTTTATATTTTTATACAGTTTTATTAATATTTTATATTTTAGTCTTGTTGAGAGAGTGTATTATTGACTATATTGTATACATCTCTATAATGGTTCTTATTAGGATTTTGCCTCTCTTTGAATAATAATTGATTCTATGTATAATAAGGAAATAATATAGTATAATAAAAGAGTTGATCGAAAGCAAAAACTATGAATAAATGCAATAGTAACCTCGTAGTTATTATTATGAATGTTGATTTAACATATTATCTGTAAATATAAAGTGTCTGGTTTTTAGTTAATATTGATATATATAAATATTATTATTTAATTAAATTATCAAATTATAATTTGATATATTTAAAAATGATTTTTGAGTAAATTATTTAATTTGGTCAAAGTTTCAAATCCCCAATCATGCATAAATATATATCGTTAATATAATATAAATAAAATAAGCTGTGATTTAAAAATTGTGGGTTATATATTTTCATTATTATAATTATTATTATTAAAAATATAATATATTTATAAATTGATTGTTCATAATTTATAAAAATTATATATATTAGTGTGCGTTACATTACATCATAAATATAATAAGATGCCATATATATTGTTGGTTAAATATAAATTGATGCTAAATATAATATATTAATTATTTTAATTTAATTAATTAATTAATTTAATAAATTAAGTATTCGAATTTTGATTGTCATAGCCAGGTAGAAAATATTAAATTTTATTGGCTACTAAATTTTGTCTCGGGCTTTGTGATCAGCAGATGTGTTTACGTGACAATGTGCGTCACATGGTACCGGAAAATTAATGGGGAGCCTGAGGGCTCCTAGACTTGGTAGCGAGGATGCTATTTGGTGTGAAAGAGGAGTTCACGAAATGAGGGAATATTTATGCTCGTATTTTACAAGACCTATAATTATTAAAATTGATTCGTCAAAGTCCGTGTTCTCTCTCAAGGTGTGTGTGAGTGTCCTCGGGAGATACACGACAGGCGGAGTAGCAACACACCTGCAGGAGAATGCTTGTTGAGAGATAGATTGTGTTTGTCAATAAAATCTTACCATGTCGGGAAAATTGTGAGTAATGTAGTATCTTAACTTAGACTCTCTTTTGTGCGCTACTCCCTAGAGAGTGGTAATTCTATACAGCTTATGATCTAAGGCATGGATATAGATACAAATCTTCACGATTTAGAACAATTTAAACATTATTACATATATATAAGTGTATGGAAGCTAAGCCACAAAACTAAATTAATGGTTTGAGATTGATCAGATAGATTTCTCCCACTTCGAAATCAAAGAATAGTAATTCAATAGTGAATGGGTCTAATACAAAATGAGGGAAACTCTTTCTGAAGATGTGTGAAGTAAGTGAGTATTAATATGAGTACCTGTACGTTGATTGATACTGAACAAGTTTGTTTAGGGAATTCTAGTTTTTACGATTGTCATTCACTATGGCGAGTGTAACGATGCTTACAAGTAATGGTTAGTAAAACTCATATTAATCGTATAGAGACATATCAAATTATGTAGTTGATATAGATGTAAACTCTCCAAATTCTCTACGATTCATGAATTGTAATAAAAAAAAAAACGAGCTGAATCGAATATCCTCATCAAATCCTTTATGAGTAAGCTGGCTAGAACACCTCATTATATGTGGCTTATTCCACATTGTGCTTACCACGAGGGATAGAGGGCTTAAGAAAAGGCTTTGTAAATAAAAGTTGGCACTCAGTTGGCACTAATCTGGCATCTCTGTAGATTTCACTACAGCAATCAAAATGCGGTCATCATACATCATCTTGGCACTTAAATTATATATGGTAACTTAACCTATATATATATATTGGCAACTATGGTCCAGTTGTCATACTCAATATGGTCACTTATATATATATAAATATATATATATTATATATATATAATATATATATACATTCTGCCCCTGGCCCACCTTAATTGGGAGGGCCACACTGCTTTGTTATTTGGTAGGTTTTGTAGGTATGTGTCAGTCTATGTAGTGGCGTTATTGATATGTGGTCACATCCCACTGACCCTGTGCACTTTGCGGAGGGCGTGGGAAATCTCACAACTTGCTTGCACATGCTGATTTGTAATACTAAAATAGACGCATAGGAACACTAAATAGACTGTGCTCGTAAGACACCAGAACGAGGGGACGGAGTGTGTATTTGGAGTGTACTCTACTCAATAGAGATTGTGGTGATCTTTGTGATGTCAATTCATAAATAATTGTTGTTGGGGGTTGAGTTGCTGGATAAAGAGTACCAGTACACACTTAAGAGCCTGAGAGTCATCATAATTCGCATAATATTTAAACACGGGGGACGAGATGGATGTAAAGTTATGTTGAGTAAGAGATGAAATTGGAATTCATATATGTAATGCAGATCTCACTTCCTAGGATGGCATATCATATGAGATGTTCTGACATGCAATATCTACTTAGATGTCTGTACAGCAATACATCTGGAACATAATTGAATCCGGCGATAGATATATTCACACGATTGGAGACAGCGGGTATATGAGATTTTTGGGTTTCTCACAAAACTCGAGTGGTATTCTGATAGGTGATTGGATACGCGAACAAATTGAGGGGAGAGAGTTGAGCGTCGGGAGAGAGATATGCCTAAATGTTAGAGAATGGTTTACCGAAAAATTAGGGTGGGTCAAATGACCCACGGGGAGTAAGATCACAAATGGTGTGGTATGTTGAGGCGAGTGTTTGTACGGTGTGTATATGGAAGAGTAAATGTATGTGCCACATGAGTGTTAGGGAGGCTCGAAGATTTTGTTGGTCATTAAAGTCCGTAGAAGTTCGGTGTAAAGGCGAGTGTCGTTGATCGTGTGAGTTGCGTTCGTATCGATGCATGGTCGAGGTGTTAGTAGTGTGTTGTGTTGTGCTCGTGCTCGTGGGTAGGTGGTGGTGGTGGAGGAAGAGATGTAATAGCACTATTGTTCTTGACTCAAGGTTGGTCGAAAAAGAATAGTTGAGCGCTTAGTCCATTGCCGGCCCTTCGTCTCTTCGAACAAAAGGGAAAAAGCAGACCACACATAAAGATACAAACACACAAAGTTCTACTGATTGGTGTATTTACGATGCAAGAAGAAGGTAAAAATTGAGCGTTGGGCCAAACATTGTAACTATACTAATGTAGATAATATATATATAATATATATATGGCAAGGTTCATAAGGCTCTGAAATATCATGAGTAGTATCATAATACATATAATGATATGATATATAAGTAACTTCAAAATAAAATAGGTAGGCTATAAGCCCCTTAAAAGGGAAAGCAGACTAAAAAATCCCGACCGTTGGCAGGCACCTAGAATCTACACTAAATGTTTCACAAACCTAATGGGCATTAACGAAGTAGTACGAAGCTTTTGGAGCAAAGGTCAGGACAATAAAGGGAGGAGAAAAAGCTCACCATAACTCAAACTAAGATAGCACCAACAATGAGAATTATCACAAACAAAGTGGCTCCCATCAGTCCACCACCTACAAACCCTCTTGCAATATGCGCACAACTTGAATTCAGCACATAAAGTCGCACTGCGTCACCTAGGCAGCAACCCCCACAACACACAAACAAACCCACAGATAAATAAACAAATGACTTCAACACATATAAGATGAAGTGAGCTACAACAAACAAGAGACCGATAAGGATACAGTAGAGAGTCTTAATCAAAAATCGAGCGAGATACGGCCGAAGTGTGCATATACACATTGATCAAAAAAGCCTACCTACCAGAATAACTTTCCACAACCAAAAATTCTATGGCTATGATGCCATCGTGTTCTGCACAACTACGAACCACCCGTCTTGAAAAGATCGCACGACCCCTCTAATCAACTTATTCAAAGTAAAGGAGCCTTCACAATGACCCTAAGAAAAATCATTAACAAAAGGAGAGAGCGATTAGAGATTGCCAACTCAACGAAAAACATGTTCAACTGGCCCAGACACATCTCAAGCGGAGTGAGTGAGCAAGACTATAAACTTAATTTTTGTCAGGAATATAGTATTGACCCAGCCTACCAAATTAGTAAGGGGTTATGACAACATATCATATATTCCTGCGCCTGAGTTCTCCATAGGAAAAAAAGCTCTTTAGGGCTCTGGCAACAATTATAAAAGGTCAATGGCCCCAAAAAGGTCACACGAGTCAGACTAAGTATAAAAACGCAAAGTTGGAAAAGAGGCACTCCACATATACACATAAGGCTACATTGATGGTCATAAGTAAAAGAAAGGCCAAATCAATCACTGAGGGTAGGTAAGTTCTGGGCCATAACCACCCAAGTTTGTCAGCAAACACCTCGATCTACCTAGCTACTAGAGGAAAAGACACGTACTTTTACAACATAACCTAACCTCCCGAAGGCGAGAGCACGATTGACGGAGTATCACTCAACACGTACCAGACTTACCACACACTGAGAGTTTACAAACGAAAAACCCGCTGCGAAGGGCTATCACCATGTAAGAAACACTTCACTAATAACAGTGGTAGGGAATAATACTAACCCCAACAACAATCCAACTGTCGTTGCGCGATAGAAACGCTCTGAGAAAGAGACCCCACCGACCTCATAAACACCATAATCTATTTGCGAGGTCTTAATCACACCCATATTTCGAAACAATATGCTACTTCGCTATAAAAAATAAAATAGTACTAAAAGTGAACGAAGCGAGAGTCGTAAAACGATCTATTCGATGTCCTCCGATAAAATAATCTAAATATTTCTGAGAACATCCACACGTCCGTCACCTAAACACTTAAAACTCTTAGAAAGGGAATTGTATTTTAGGCCAAGCTAACTATCAATATTACAAGGATGAAATAGCACTCAATTTATAAAACAAAACACACCAAAAAAAAATATTATCAAAATACCTGACACGTGAGAGCGTCGCACAACAAAATGAGAGATCCGAGAGTAGTAGCCCCAAAGACGTCACTCACATAACTATTCCCCTATAATATATACTAATTTCAAACAGCTATTTATTATAGGCGCCGTAATCTATCAAACACAACTCATAACAAAACTAGACCTACATCAAATCTATTAAACATAACTACTGATTATAATATACAAACCTTAAATATGGACATATCACCAAATAACCACATGTATACATCGTACAGATAAACTCATAAAACACGGTCATAATCAAATACTAACTGAACACATATATACAATTATCATCAACCAACGTTTCATATATCAATAATAATACATATATATATTAATTATATATAAATATAAGCATAAATACAGCAATACAGAAATGTACTACTCACCGCAAACAAATCTTCAATATACTTATAATTAATATCACTTAACCTATACTTATATCAGGTTGTATAACACTTTATATTTAGTTGTAGTAGCAGAAAGGCAAAAGTCGCCACAACAATGTGTAAAATAGTAACCCCTAAAGAGCGAGCGTTAGATTAATGATAGAGGGAGCGAGTATTTTTTCGAATTATAGCATCCCATAATAATTAATCAAAAAGCCGGCTTCGACACGGCCGCCGAGAAGTCATAAGAGCCAGATGGACACTTTAAACAACAACGCTATACATCCACTCTTCGACGAATACACATAGCGAATAGACAATCATAGTCGAGGTCGTTGCGAGAGACAAAGATACTCGTAATACACATATGACAATTAACATAAGTCAATAGGACATGTGCGTAGGACCACACAGAGTAAACCACAAAAGCATAAATTGTAACCACATTCACACACACCATGAGTTAACAGCAAACAATACATTATGCAAACTCATAGGTAAATACACGAATTCTCCAAACGTGGCGTCACTACTGGACAAAAAAATAACAAAAAAAAACCTCCAAAATGAAATAAAAAGCGAAGAAGCTCTAAGGAGTATTCTATCAATGCGCTGGAATAGTACAATCTACAAGCCAGCCACCCGTATTCTGAAGGTGGTGCACCGGCTAGGAAGAGCAAATCTGTGATTCATAAAAGACTCAGGAGAGCAAATATTTCTTGGCAACACGCAAGAACTATCAAAAGGATCACCCCATCGGAGGAGGAAAGCCCTTGAGAAGGGCAAAAAGTGCAAATAATATGTCTTTTAGATTGTACAAGCATAGCGGAAGTAAACCGACCGGATGATCATCGTCTACCACGACATACTTCACACAAATAACCTACTTCTTCACGGGGACTAAAGCTTTCTGCTAGTCTCACACAACAAATTCTGAAACAATAAATTACATTACAGACACGACAATAAACACATTCAATACGACACTTAGCAAGAAAGACTCTCATTGCTTGTAGAGAGGACGACAAGACACTCTCAGAAGATAAGCATAGGCATTATTAAACACTAAAATACATGCCAAGATAGTAGCAGCGAATTCCCAATCTACACTTGATCCTTAGTAACACGCACGAGACGGCGAAGATCAGAGGAAACCTACGAATCCTTTTTGAATGCTTTTTAGCTAGAAAAAGATTGTGTGGAGCTGGCCGAGAAGAGTTGGAGTGGGATAGAGACACCACCACTCCTAGCTAGACTTTCTCCTATATCTTACTATAACAGCAATCTCATAGCACGAAAGTTCGTTTTTATACTCAAGAGCCATCCATAGAACTATGTGCTTGTCACCAAGCTGTCAAGAGCGCGGGTTCCCAGGAGAGAGGATCATATGTCCACTGTGCGATATATCTCTTCGCCTGTGAATAGTTATACCGTATATGCACCGGAATTCGAACTCTCAAGTCTAAATAACAGTGAATACCCGCAGTCACTCTAGTACTAACCATAGGAAAGATTAATCATCAACTGTTTGACCGGATACTTTGGAAGGAGACTGGTGCATGCAGTCACAGCAGTTACCTGAGTCATTTGGCGTTTGGTGGGCCATCTCACTCGGCCATGCTTCCTCGGAGAGTGAGAGCGAGGGTAGTGAATAAGACAGAGAGTGAGGTAGTATTTATTTATTGATCAATTACCTATATCTTGACTGTTTAATCATATATATGGATGGGTGTATTCGAGAGGTTTGTTTGGAGGAAGGATGTATTTAGGATAATTGACTATGTATATAGCATTAATGCAGATGACATAGCAGTGTATAGGTGACATATATAAGTGTACTAGAGCGTTTTATCACTTACTGCAGTAGAGCGTTGTAGAATTAAAGGTGGGGTTAGAGACCATTATATTAAGCATAGAGAAGTGACATTATAAAATAAAATAGTAGAAATAGACGGAGTAGGTGATTGAAAGAATATCTCTAGAGAAAGAGAAGGTCACTTCGACAACTTTGTCTCCACTCCGCTGAATTAACGCATCCTGGTGGATATGGAGAGAATACATTGGAATGATAATTCTAAGATTCACTCCAATCTTTCTAAATAAAATGGTGTGTGAGCATCGATCTTTCTCTTTCTTAATGAATGAGCTTTGTGAGCAACCGTGATATTAGATGAAATTAATCTATAACCAAAGTTGGAGTAATATATTGAGCGAGTACTGTTATGGATGAGAACAGCTGAATTGTCAAGAGGCGATGCGAGTTGGGAACAAGGTCTGGTTGTTGAGGATGATCGAGTGAGAGCTGTTAAGAGAAACTGGAATCGCATGGCATGTGTAACACGGACAGTGTTCTGTCATACGTACTTGATATAATTTACAGTGCTAGCGAAATTGACGTTAAGAAGCCGTAGAGCTTCTCACTACCGAGACTTACTTCACACTTGAGGGGATTACGGTTTTCAGATAGAAAATCTTACTCCAATACTAGATTTGGACCCTTACCACCAGCAAACAAAAGCAAGATTCGCTCGTGACAGCAGAAATGAGAGTTCGCTGATACTTTTTGTATCACTTCAGAGCGTCAGACTAGGACAAAAGAGTATGGAGTAGAGAGAAGAAGAATAAAAAATATACGAGAGAGATCATAGGTTTCTTGCCAAAGGTCATTCTGAATATTATAACGCTACTAGTTTAGATTTAGGGTAAAATAGTAGGAATAGATAGAGAGAGAAACACAATATGACCACCTCAAGCTGTCGATGGCGAGTCGTACCGCACAATTTTTAAAGGGTCAAAGACAGAAATAGAAAATGAAAAATGTAAGGAGAAACTTTTAACTGAAAATGTAGGAAAAAGTAGGCTAAGAATTGAATTTTTCTTTAAAAAAGGATTTAGGCAGCACCAGAAGGACACGAAAAGATTCCTGATATGGCTAAGATATGAGAATCTAAGATAGAGTTGATGGAGGTGACTGGTTTTATTTTCTGGTCAGTCGATGGTGAAAGCGAGGACATAAGAATCTACCATTGCCGAAGTGTGATTACCATAAGAGCAATTTTTTCGAGCGCTAGAGAGAGTAATACAAAGCTATTCTCAGCTCTGTGGATATTGGCTGCGTTGAGCTAGGAGGAGTGACTAGGTTTGCTGTTATATTTCTCTCTATATTCTCTTAGTGTCTGAGTCCCAATAGAGCAAGTATTGAGGTAAGAAAATGAGGTGTTATCATGAGTTGTGAATACATGTTATTATATTCATGTATACTCAAGTTAAAATATCCAAACTTTCACATTAACAGGAATTGCACAGTTATATTGAGTATGTTATTTGTTGTAGCACTTTATAGCTATCTTTTTCCTAGAAGGGAATTTATTTATTCTAATTTAATCCCTCTACATATATATTAGCGACATTATATAATATCCTTTCAAATCTTTCTTTTCATTTCAAACAGCTCTTGTTCTTTTCTTTTGTCTTTCATCTTTTATGGTGACTCACTCAATCACGTATTTCTATCTTTCATTCCATCTTTCTAAATAAGTATTTATGAGCATATGAGATTATCTATTTCATATTAATGAATATAGTGATATCCTATCAATATGGGTCAACCTTATGGAGAACTTTACATAACCAAATTGACTTTATGAGCTGATAGTATACTTATTCATAATGACACTAAACTGTAATGCCTGAGAAAGGTTGGTTTTTATGGTAATTTAGTAAGGTAAATACTATGAGGATTGATCTTAGTGTAAAAGTCAAGTTATTATACCATACACAAGAGACATTTCAAACACTATTCTATTTCCTGATGTGGAATGCAATATAGCGCAGAAGCTTAAGTCTGCACGTACGTAGACTCCATACTAGGACTGGGATAAGCTATAACATTGAGTTTATAATAGAAAGTTTTTTCAGAGACAGATATATACAATTCTTAGCTTCCAAAATACTGAACCTCAGAAGCCAACTAGTAGCTTGTGAGATTTGTTTTGCATCTCTTCTTCTAACCTTTATAAGAGCGAATCTACCATTTTAGGTGACAATAGTATATTATAACCAGAGTAGGAACTTAGTTGGACAGCACATTATTTGCGGGTGTTGCACACAGGAGAGGGGAGGATGGCCCGACTTAGCTTATTCTGGGGAATTATCGTTGGGTGTAGGAGAAAGGGTAGCGACAATTATGTGATTGGGGATACAACTGAGGAGGGAGAGAGCCAAAAACTGATATGAGAGCCGAGGTAAATAGTCTTTTGGGGGGAAGTGAGGAATTAATCGTCATCTCTAACTACTATCTTATTTTGTCAAATTGTGAAATTCCTGGACGCCTTGAATTTAACAGCGTGATAGTTCACATGTATTAATGTCAAACGGGAGGAGATGATTAGTTAGTGGTGTATCGTTAGAGCTATATTAACATTTGTCTGATCACTTTATTTTAGAGGACTTATCAATTTAATTATTAGTTATGGATAAAGGATCAATTATATTATATTTAATTAATAATTTTTATTTCTTTGAGTCAGATACGGGGGTTAAGACTCCAGAAGGTTTTATGAGATATTGAGTATCCTTCTCGATACAGCACAGAAAAGATAATAGCTATACAGGAGCTTCTAACTCCATTACTAAATTATTAATATGACAAGTTGTAGATAGTCAATTACTTATTATCACATAGGATAATTACTATGATAGTAACCTGTATTTAATTTCAAAATTCCTGAGCTAATCACAGTATTGTTATCATCTATAGGATAAACATTTACTCCAATTATCTAGGTATATACATTGGAATATAACCTATAGTGATCTACATTTTAAGATTTATATAGAGGTTATATGTTTATATAGTCCAGTCTATGAGAGAAAGAAACTAGAGCCCTCGTGGTGTATTGGATTGACATGTGGACAGTACGCGCACCACATAGTTTATTGATTGAGAGTATTTATCGCTATTCGAATAGCAATCTAGTAATAAATAAATGTTTGAGATTTTATTACACACGTGATGTCTACCTGAGCAGATTGTATTTTTATATATATTGAGATAGCTTCTATTAACTAGTAAAATAATGTTCTTAATTGGAGATCACTTTAAAAATCAACCTTATTGGAACCGCTACATATATATTGATAAGTTGAATAGAGAGTATAATTTCTCAAGTCTGTTGGCTAAACAATCCACTTCTTCACTCAACCTGTATAGTCCGCCTTATAAACACTTATATTATTATATTGTTAGTGTCCAGAAAGTTATGTAGATGTAAATTAGGTTAGATAAACTAAGTATTTTGAAGGATGAATTCAATTTGTTAGTAAAGAAATTCATATATTATTATAAATTAATTAAGATAATAAAGTATAAATAAAGGTAAGCCCTTTAATATAAGCTTATTATATATTATATATATATTAATATTAATATTATATATATATAATATTAAATATTATTATAATTATATATTATATATATAATATTAATATATATATATTATAATTATAGTATATATATATATATATATATATTATTATAAGCAAAACTAAATCACACTACTAAAATGTAAAATTCTCCATCGCTTATTTCAATTTATTAGTATAAAATCAATTTAAATGTCAAAAAATAGTAATAGATTAATTTAATAATTATTTTTTCTATATGAACTATAATTTTACAACTCACAAAGTACTAGAAAGGTTGGAATTTTAGAAACTCTTTGGTGTTTAGTGTGCACTAGCTAATGAGCTTACGATAATAAATATCAAAATGTGAGTCAGAATGTTAGCAGGATTAATCATTAGGGGGTGATAAAGAGTTATATATCTAATGTGATTATTAATATATATATATATATATTATTAATATATATTATAATATTAATCATATATTATATAAGTATATATATATATATATATATTATAATATATATAAATTATAATATAATATATATCATTTATTAATATTAATATATATATATATATATATATATATATATATATATATATTTTAATATTAATACTAATATATCTATGATACTATAAAAATGTACAGTGCACTATGATAAGAATGCTTAGAAATTATTGTAGATAATGGATAGAAGAGGTATGAAGTTACCATTTGAGGCAAAGCTTATAGTGAGTAGGTTAGAGATAACGTACGATAAAGTCATCTCAGACTAGTTATGGTGTTAAGTTATCAAATGTAAGTTGTAATCGGTAAGATATTGCTTACATCTTATAGAAAGATCACACATGACCTTTATTTTTATTTATCTCAGAAAAAATGTATTATCTCTTATTATCCTATTTATTATGTTGTATTTATCTTATCTATAGAATTTAGAAAATCAGGGACCAAAGAACAGTCTTTACACTACTTCTAACCCGGTGTGAGAGATAATAGAGTATAACCTTGAGAGAGAAGTGAAAGAATAGTTGGCCATATGCAGAGTTAAATAGGTCGAATGACACATCAAATGAGTCGTTTAATTAATGTCCAGAGGTCTCCTGCAGCCTGGCACAGTTAGTCTATCAAATTATTTCATTCTTCTCTAATACATTCTTACAATTAAAAAGCGCATGATCATATTATAATAATTAATATTTTTATTAAAGAAGATCTCTTGTACAAGCGACTACCATCATACATTCGCATACGCTCACACTATCGCTTGACACACTCAAAGTGAAATAATAAGATATAAAAATTTAGAGAGAATGGTGAAAAGAAAATCAAGCACAGCTCAAATCGCAAGCCAACTATCCGCCTCGCCCCCTGTCGACCACTCACTCATACTCAAACAATAATAATATTTGTGATCAAGTACTCACGAAAATGTATTCGAAGGGTCAATGACCCAGTTCTTATTTCTTAACTCAATACACACACAATCAAATTGACTCACAATATATTCGATTCCAACTTTGGTACCTCACTAAGAGTCACTAAACACAACTATCAAGACAACAACACAACGAGAAATATTAATAAGGTAAATAACATCCACTATTTTTTTTATATCACCTTTTCCATCATATTAATTATTGAACTCGAAAGGTGTGAGGGATTAAATTCTATGTTTAATTAATTAACGACCTCATCATCTAATGTATATATATAGTATATAGTATTATATATATATATAATATATATATAGTATATATATATATATTATATATATATATATATATATAATATATATACGTAAAATACACCACTCTACCACACACTCAACAACACGCCAGACTCACTACTATCGAGCACAGCAGCTAGTTGATTTCAATGTAAACATGAAACTGAAAACACATAAACTCTTTAGAACAAAATGTGATCATCACTCAACAACTAACACACACGCCTCTAAGTAACAACAACATCAATCGATCAAATTATACATCTACACACACACTCACACTCACTCTATCACACTCTGAGATCATGATATGTACTACACTCTCTACTTATACACAAGCACATTTTCTCACATAACACTACATATACAACACAACCACCACTCTAAAAAACAACAGCATCACATACCTCACACACACTAGCACAAAATTATAATAATTACAAGCTATCATCCATACACACATTTTTTTATTTCACCAAGATTTAGGGGGGCAAGTGGCCCCCCTGTACCCACATTAATCTCAATACACACATACACACACACATACAACACACGATATATATATATATATATATCTATATATATTATATATACACACACACATTACAACTAATCAACACCTACGATACACATCAAACTCGATACACAATACACATACACACTCTCATTCAACATATATAATATATATATATAATAATTATATATATATATATATATAACACATAACAGCTACAATGAACGAGGCACACACACAGCTACTATCTACAATGATATATATACTTTTTTCTATTCTATCTATTATACATAAACTAGATATTATACATCCACTACATATTATACACCCACTACTTTGTTCGTACTTATAAACACTTGGGAGTCTCTCCACACACTAATAATAAAATAAAAATTATAATATATAATAATTTAACAATAAATATTTAAACATAAATGATATATATACAATATATATAAAATATTATTAGTTTTAGTGAAGGAAAATCATATTTTGTATAACATCACAAAAAACTCAAACTCAAATGACCCATATTACAATATAAACATGCTATTACCCTCAAAGAAGTGTATATGAAGGAGATTATAGCACAAATGTAAACGAATTCCAAAAAAGGAGGTCACTCTAAAATAAGCAAGGAAGCTGATCAATAATAATTTTACATATAGCGTACATAACATGGAGAAAAATATTTATACAAGATATAGTCTAAAAAGTATTTTCAACAAGTTATTTTTCTTTTTTTCATGTAAAAATGTTATATATAATATATATATATATATTATATATTATACTATATATATATATATTATATATATAATTATATATATAATATATTATAATATAATATATATATATATATATATATATGTGTGTTGTGTGTGTTGTGTGTTGTGTGTGTGTGTGTGTGTGTGTGTGTGTGTGTGTGTGTTGTTGTGTGTGTGTGTGTGTGTGTATGTTAGGGAGAGGAGACACGGGGATCTGACAATTTCCGATTAAGAAAGTGCCTGTAACCCCGGAAATGTGTTTCCAGCTCCATTGGGGTCAAATTTATTAAAAAAAATTTTATTTGAAACCTTAATTAGATTAATTGTAGTAAACGAGTAAGAATCAGATAATTAGAACTATAAAAAAGATAATAAGAGATAACTTAAAACTATAATAGTAGTAAATAAAATAATTAAATAAGGTTCTGTACCTGGAATGAAGAACAATTCTGTGTTCCTGTTATTGCTTCGACGTCACCCTAGGACAGACCTGAATGAGAACTCTGAGAGGCTTTCTCAAACAGGGGTTCCGGTTTCATCCGTGTCCTGGTGGACTCTAAGAGCTCTGATCGACAAGAAGTCGCGTCGAAGGTAGTGTGTGATGTAGCCAGGTATGTACAGAAGAAGGTAAGTGTTTTATCGTAATAAGAGATTTGGGAGGAATAGAAATGAGAATTTATACGTATAAAAAGTAGATTTATTTGGGTTATAATCTACAAGGTTTGCCGAATAGCAATGAATACGAGTAACAACAAAGTTCAAGTTACTTAACTATATACACTTTGATGACGATGAATGACGACAAATAACGAAGAATGACAATGAATAGCGACTAATGACAAGGAATAACGACGGATAACGATGAATGACGGCGGATAACGATTAATGACGACGAATAACGAGGAATGACGAGGAATGACGACGATATTGTTCATTACGTAGAATTGGTTCACGTAAAATATTTATACTAATAATGCTATTACAATTCACAAACTAATCAATAACACCGTAAAATAACTTTAACACAAAATTCTTGACTTCAGCAATCAAATAATCCAATGTTAACACAGTACCTAACTTATAAGAAAGAATGTTCTGAATATGGTCTTTTCACTACTCAATTAGCCAACGTAGATTTATTTATAATCTGTTTTACACTTTTTCACAATTTTCAGTAATTACAACTTTTCAATAACCAAATTGTTCAAACAAAAAGTAACTTTCCGCAATTTAAATTGTTCCTTCACTAAGAAAAATCCAATCCATAAAATAAAGTATATACCAACCAATAATCGAAACCTAAAATAATACATAAGATTATTTCACATACTCTGACTTGTCATTATTATTCAATTCATTATATTTTCCATATTCATTACTTAACAATAAATATACTCTTTTCAGATTTATCATTCTACTTGCCCCTTATGAGTTCAATGATAATTAGATGGGGTTGTGATTTGAGTTTTCCGAAGGCAGTTAAAAGAGAGTATTGAACTCTCTATGGATGTAAGAAGAAATTGTATTTGGAAGAGACTTCCTTTTACTGTAAGTATAATTATTGTTTACCATTAATTTAGTACATTTCATACTATATTGATCTATATTAAATCACTTTAAGAAAGAATATACTTAAAATTAACTTATTCTAATTAGATTAAGTACTAACCTGGTATCGTTCCAGGTCAGGAGTTTCCAGTATCCAATAATAATATAAAAACAGAGACAACTACTGATTATTAATATGAACATAAATTTCTAATACTTTATCATATAATGAAAAAAAAAAACAACTCATATAAATCTGAATAAATTCCAATAGTGGAACATACAAAAATAAATAGAAAGAAAGTATAACATAGCACATTATGGATTCTAAAATTCAAATAAACCTTGGTTTATTTATTGGCGATTTTTATAAAAGGAAGAACATGAAGGAAAACAGCCACCTTCACATATATATATATATATATATATATATATATATATATATATATATATATATATATATATATATATATATATATATTATATATATATATATATTATATATACCCTTGTAATTTTTTAAACTGGATTTAACCCTGCTCAGGTACCCGAGGGTCAGAATTACCAACGCCGAGAGCACATTTTTTTGTTTTTTCCTTCTAAAATCATTACGTCATGAGATATGGGATGAATTGGAGAATTGGGGGAGTTTGGGGGTAATAGATATTGCTGTGACATAATTTGTATTAAAGATCCACTTAGCTGCACTGTTGGGCTCCGCGTGGTGGGAGCTTTGTGGTAGAATTTGCCACACGTGTTCCGTTTAATGTTTTTTTATATGTGGTATATATGACCAACGTGTACCGGTTATGCTTTTTCTCTGTGGTATATTGCCCGACGAATACCCTTTATTCGTCTGGTTTATGTGTAATAAGTTTATAGTGTTGGCCGGACGCACCGGGTGGCGGTGTGTGGTTGCACTTATTTGATGCGGTACGGTGCGGTGCGGGCAGTACATTATTTCAGTGACCCGGTGCGGTATTTTAAAATTATAGAGGTGCGGTGCGGTGCCGGTGCGAAAAAAACCGGTGCTCGGTAAACAAGGTGCAGGTGCGGTGACAAAAATAATTTTTGGGGTGCGGTGCGTGGTGTGCTTTTCCTAGTACGGTGCGGCGTGACAAAAATAATTTTTGAGGTGCGGTGCTGGTGAGCTTACTCTAGTGCGATGCGATGCGTGGTGAGCATATCTCTAATGCGGTGCGGTGCCCCAAATTCCGGGTGCTCAATATATATATATAGTATATATATAATATTATATATTATTATATATTATATATTTATATAAATATATATATATATATATTTATATTATTATATATATATATATAATATATATATATATATATTATTATATATTATAATATATATATGTCTATTCATATTTGGAAGGGAATTCTCTTTTTGAATCCTCAGACAGTGAAAATGGGAGGATGACGTGGAATATGATTCTGTAGAGAGTGATGGATTTGATTTAATATACATAAGTATTGAAAATATGAACATGAACAAATATTCATTAAAGTTAGTCTTATTCCAAGAAAAATTAGAAATATGGTTGAGATTGAGGACGATAAAAGATTGTGCAAGTACTCGTCACTTCATAGGTTGCTTGATCATGCAACCCCTTCAAATGAAAATGTGTCGACTGCCTTATCAGAAACACCTAAATCTGAAAATCTGAAAACTAATCCATCTGTAACTCCACCTTATGTCTCCTCTTCAACTTCAAGTTTGTCAACTACGACATTAGCAACACCACCTTGTCTATCTACTTCATCAACACTACAGTGTTGTTCTACCTCTACAAGTGCACATATACTCACCATCCCATCAACTCCACCATGTGCTCCCCCGACATCATGTATCCACCGAGGAAATTTTTAGTTGAGTGATATTGGGGCACCTTTTTTCAGGGCAGCAATGGGAGAGAGATGTTTCAATTTTTTGCTTAAAAATCTCCGATTTGATGATAGCTCCACGAGAGCTGTACGTGTCCTCGTAAATAAATTCTTTCCAGTCAGATCTCTTTGGGAAAACTTTATAACCAACTGCACCTCACACTATGTGCCTGGTGAAAATAAAACTATAGATGAACATCTATTGGCCTCAGGGGAAGGTGTCTCTTAAGGATGTACATTGCCAATTAGCCTGCGACATATGGCATAAAGCTGATAATGGTATGTGACTCCCAATCTTCTTATATGTTGAATGCAATGCCTTATTTAGGCAAGCACACAAAATCACCAAGTGGGTTTTCTTTAGCCGAGTTTGTAATTGAAGAACTTATTTCTCTATACACCAAATTCAGGAAGAAATGTGATAGGTGATAATTGGTTCACCTCAGATTCACGACAAAAGATCATTAATATATATATATATATATATAATATATATATATATATATAATATATTATATTATATATATATATATTATATATATATATATATATAATAATATATATTTATATATATATAATATATATATATAATATATTATATATATATACCTCATGTAGTACATATTTTGCATATGCAGATAGAAATATTTCATTTTTATATAAAAAAAAATTAGTGCTCACTTTCATTTCATTTCTTGCAGGCAATAGAGTCTTAAATGGCGATGTGAATGAAAATATAGATGATTCCACACATTTTTTTTTATTTGCATAAAAATTTTAATTTAAATAGAGTTTTATGTTTTTTTTATTATATATTCAAAAAAATATGGTGTTTTTTTCTGGGTTTCTTTAAAAAAAGTAACATTGTGTTTTTATAAAAGGTTTTAGAAAAAATTTGTTTGCATGAAAGTTTGTCTCAGTCATTCCTTTGAAGATGTATGCATGAAATATAAACAAACAATAACCTAGTTTATCAAAATAAAGGTTTAAATAAGGTTAAGTAAGCCGTGAAAAATTTGACCAACGTGTACCAACTATGTGATTTTTAAAGAGGTGTACCTGAGCAGGGTTAAGAATGCCTTCCAAGAAAACAGGATTTAAAACATAAATCATTAATGTTTGGACTAATAAAACATTCCAAGAATTCAAAAACGATAATGAAGAAATTTTTAAAAATATTTTATATTTATTAAATGTAGGAAGATAAAAGCTGTAATTGGATTGTATCTTTTTAGTTAAGTTCAACGACATGTGTCCATAAATTATGCCTCTCTCTCTCTCCTCTCTCTCTCTCTCTCTCTCTCTCTCTCTCTCTCTCTCTCTCTCTCTCACTCTCTCTCTCCCTCTATCTCCTCTCTCTCTTCTCATCCTTCTCTCTCTCTCTCGTCTCTCCTCTCTCTCTCTCTCTCTCTCTCTCTCTCTCTCTTCTCTCATATATATATATATATTATAGTATATTATATATATATATATATATATATATATATACTATATATATATATATATATATAATATATTTATATTATATATATATATATATTAAAATGAAATAGTTTAATCGGAAAGTAAAACAGTGCATATATTGAAATAATTATTTAAACCCAGTTAAACTTTATTTTGTTCTTCTGAAACTTTACAGGACTATGTAGTTTATAATATATTTAGGTATTAATTATTCTTAGCTTGTTAATTAGTAAGTTATTTGATTTTTTTTTACAGTTGACACCACCTCTCACGGTTAGAGCCCCAGTCAAGGAAGGGGTGTACTCGATTTAACGTCATAGTTGGATGAATAAAAGCCGATCTGGTGAGAACCTGTGTGTCTTGGTTGGTTAGTTGGATGAGTGCTCTTCCACTGAGCTACCGGGTGTTTATAATCTCAAGAGATCTTTCTTCTCAAGATTCGACGCTTCAGAAAAATCTAACACCGCTGTTGTCCGAATTTAATGTTTAAATCATGCACAGTTATAGGAAGAACCAACTGTTGGAATTTCAACATTTTTGGAATGGCCTGGCTATAACTACCTCCTTGACGCTCGAGTTCCTTTCTTATAATACAGAAACATCCTTCTCAATCAACGTCTTGTTAAGCTTCCTTAGAAGCAATTTCCAATTTAACCATTTATAGTTTTAAAATAATAAAAAAAATATAAAATCTTAGATACCGTTAAACACTTAAATAAATCTGCAAACTCTATTAGTAAACACAACAAATAGATTCTACATATAATTTTAAATCTCTTAGTACCAATATCTTTTTTGTTTATTTTGGCTCTAACTCCTTTCAGCTACATTGTTGTTTAATTATTTGGTGCCCTGGAGTTGAAATTAGATTGCAAAATGTAATTGCAACTTGCAGTGTTTAATATTGCAGTTCTGCTTCTATTATTGCTCATGTTGGCTTCGTTTTTCCAACTCTCACTACGGACATGCTACAAATACATTAAATATCTATGAATTAGTTGTTAAAAAAAATTTAGATAAAATATTAAATCTTAAACCCTTAAAAAATATGCAGATTAAATATAACTATCTCGTTTCAACATAAAAAAAATATATATATATATTTTCCTACTGTTCTAAAAAAAAAAAAAAAAGGATTACACGTCATTTATTTCCTCTTTTCCTCCAGAAACAAAATGAAAATATGGTTTTACATTTCTAATATTTTGAGTAAAATGTGCCCGTCATTAGAGATTAATTCCACATTACTTACGACTGCTTGAGGGATATTTTAAACAAATAGGGGAAGGAATATTGTAGGGGTAACAGGGGTATTATAGGAGTCAAAGGGTTGGTTGTTGAGGCGTAAACACCCTGCATAGACATTACCTTTTCATGAAGAGTTGTGTAAGTTGTAAGTGGAACCACCTTCAATAGATGACGTCTACTTTACACAATGACGCATAACGTTTTTTTCTTTTTCTTTTTTTAAATTAAAAGGTAACTAGAATCATCTGAATAAGTTCCGAAGCTTTTTTTCCATGCAAGATATATATATATATATATATTATATATATATATATATATATAATAAATTATATATATATATAGTATATATATTATATATATATTATATATATTAATATATATTATATATATATATATATATATATATATATATATTATAAGTATATAAATATATATTACTAATATAATATATATATATATATAATACAATGTATTTATACACATATCTTATACAGGTTGCAGTATCCAAAACTTTGTTCTCGCAAATGAAGAAAAAAAAAGTTTTTTTTTCAATTATTTTCTGGCAAAACTTTTCCGCACTGCAAAACGCCTTCATTACTTTCTTCAGATGTAAATATCATATTAATTATATATATATTAATATATATATATATATATATATCTATATATATATAATATATATAATATATAATATATATATTTATTATGTACAGAGATGTATATATATAATTTTATATATATTTATATATATTATATATATATATATTATTATATATCCAAGGGCCGAATCGCTTGCTTCGAATGCAACGATGCTTAAGGGGAACTAATAAAAGAAATTTGATTGTCACATACTGTAATATGAGAAATATAAGATGTCGATAATTGTTTCTTGCCTTCAAAATATATATTTAAATTTGCAGATTCTTGAGTAGCCAACGTGAATAAAAATTATCGCTAAGTTAATACGATGCTTGCGGTAACTCGAGCGCCCTGCGTTTCTTGAAAAAGTTTAACGTGGTAACAAGTGCGCGGATGAAATTACTGCACACGGCGAAAACACTATAAAGTTTACGGAAACTTAATATATATATATATATAATATATATATATATATTAATACTATATATATATAATATATATATATATAATAATATATATATATTTATATTATATATAATATATATATATGTATTATATTATATATATATATATAATATATATAAATATATATATATATATATTATATATATAAATAAATATTATATATAATATGTATATATATACTTTATAATATTAAATATATATATATATATATATATATATATATATATGATATATATATATATAATATTATATATATTATATATATAGTATATATATATATATATATATATATATATATATATATATATATATATTGCTTGCTGGGTGACGAACTATTATTGAGGAATGTACATTATTTGACTTTCAATCGTAACAAGAGATAGTTCAACCCCCAGAGGAGGCATATCTTTTTTTATCTTCACGCAGTGATATTTGTCTGATAATTGTTAAGAATTTGTTTTGCCCCTAGAGGTGTACATATCTTTTTTATCTTCACGTAATGATCTTTGTCTGATAACTAAGAGGTGGTTCTGCCCTTTGTGGGGGAATTTATTTATTTTTATCTTTTTATCTTTAGGTAACGGTTCTTTTTTTCCCTTAATGATCTCTGTCTGATGAATAAGAGGTAGCTCCGTTATAAGACGGAAAATATCTTTTTAATCTTCAATAAATCATTTTTGTCAGATAATTGTTGAGGTGGTTCTACCCCCAGAGGTGGCATATCTATTTTTATTTTAAAGTAAATAATCTTTTTCTGATACTGGATAAGAGATGGGACTACTCCCAGGGGAAGCATTTAGTTTCATCTTCAGGTGAATGAACTTTGACTGATAGGTTATATAATTGTTACGAGGTGGTTCAATAATTTCTACAAATAAGAACCAGAATAACATTCCAAATAAGACTTTTAGAGGGCAATTAGACAATGAACTTCACTATTTTGAAACCCACCATGACGTTCAAGTTCATCCTGAATTCCCACACATCCCTTTGGGATACGTAAAAAGTGTTAGTTAAACTTCAGTCAAACGTTTTCGGAACATCTTGACAATGTTATGGGATGGAGCATCGGAGCAATGTTAAGGGACGGGCCATCGGGACAATGTATCATTTCGTTGGTCAAGATCCCAACATCAATGTTCATTTCTTTCCCAACATTTCCCAATCAAATCCAGTATGCATTTTGTCTACAAAAATTAAAAGAAAGACTAAATGGACTCAGGAACCATGTTTATTGGGAATCGCTAATATGACCTCTCGCTTATGTTGATAGAACTAAACTAGTCTTCGCTATCTATCTATCTATCTATCTATCTATCTATCTATCTATCTATCTATCTATCTATCTATCTATCATCTATTACACTACCTCTTTTTATCTTTCTTTTCCTCTATATTTGATTCTATTGCGATTCAATCAATCACTCTTGTAATAATAATCTACCGATATACTCAATAACAAAACTTCTTACTTTATTTTTATCTCATTAGTTTGTGTTTAAAAATATCTTTTTAACTCAAAATTCTATTATGCTTTTCATGTTTTAACTTAAAAAATTAAGCTCGTTTTTCATCTTCCAATTTAGGCGCTCCAACAGGGGAGAACACACCCCTATAAAGAGAAATTCCCTCCCCTCCTCCATCTCCCCCCCCGCCCACCTTCACCATTGATCTAATTGATCCTATTGATTCCTATTGTTCTTCAAGTCACATTTCGAAGTATCATTGATTCGGGTTAAACATCACAACATAAAAATCGCATTAATAAAGCTTCAACAGATATAGCATAACCTGAAAACCAATGAATTACTAATGAACAAACGACAACAAGCATAACCTATCCCTTCACGCGCCAGAATATAAAAGCTAACAGTTTACACTCATATGTTCCATTAACTTAAATTCAAAACCAAGGTTAAGTGACGTTCGAACATCGCAATTACAACAACGTAACCTAATTCAATAAACATACTTTTTCAGAGCATATCACTAACATATGAATGTTAATTTTAAATTAACTTTGTTAACTTTAAACGAAAAAAAATCTTTTATTCACCTCCTTACCTACTATCATTATTTCTGTTTTCTAAAACCAAACATACAAGTTTTTCAATTTCCAAAATAACCAAAACTATAGGTTATCTTTGAATAAATATCGTAGTAAAACGTGTAACAGTTTTGGCTAGATCCTAGCAGTAAATCAGTCAACCCAGTTAAATTTGATCAAGACCAATATCGTCCCACTCCTCCCATCCCTTCATACCTCCATGACTCTGATTGATCTATTGTATATATTGATTCAAAGGTCATAAAATTCAAGTATCCTTTTGGATTATACGCATAACATGAAAAATAAGGTTTCTTATTCTATATAACTGACCCAACGCAAATATCATAACGTAACAAAGTTTTTTTGGCTTAACAAATAAGGTACTGTATCATAACCACAACTTAAAGGGTGCTTGAGGCATACGCAGTGCAGCATAACGAACCACAACGAAATAAACAACTAACAACGGGCAGCGGTCTCTTGATGTTGTTATCAACTGCTCCCGCGATCGAATGCCTGAATTTTTTTGGCTTCGAACCTCTATATATATATAATATATATATATATTATATATATATATAATTATATATATTATATATACATATATATAATATTATAATATAATAGTATATTATAATATTATATATATAATATATATATATATTATATATATATATATATATAAATTCGTCATGACGCATTGTTAACTCGTGATTTGCTTCACCCTAGTGTTTTGCTTTAAATACGTCACTTTACCTGCTATAGTGATATCTGAGCAACTCTGACCCCATTCCAACAGTAAGTAATTCAAACTTTATTAAAAGCATCTTTTTGCTCTTTAATCTGTTACACGTGAGAACTCAGAAGTAGCTTCGAATCCGCTTAACTCCCCTAGGGAAGTGACTCAGACTTATCACTAAGAATGAATACGGTGACTCCGCAAAAAGAATGGGAAAGATTGATATCGACGGTGATGGGATATGCAGCTCCTTCTGTCTTAAAGTTTTTCAACTCTCCTCTAAATATTTTATAGGTTCGGTTTAAAATTTGCTTATTACAACAGCTTATGTAACACCTATGTAGTCTTATAAAGCGCTGATACTTAATCTTTATCTCTGGCCTCCTAATCGAGTCTCTTCTGCACATGTCTTGCTTAAGAAGCCATACATCCCGTACCATCCGTTTGTTTTTCATCAGAGGTAAATGCTTCTGAACTGGGCTCTCCCAGTTTTTTCCTTTTGACTTCTTTACCCTCAATCCTCTCGTTTATATCTCAAAATTGTTACTTCTCTCTCACAATCTACATTTTACTGTGCTAGAAGAGTTCAATATATTATATATATTTACTTATATAATAAAGTATATATTAATATACTTATATATACTTAACTTATATATATATATATATATATTTCATATATATATATCATTATATATAACTCTTACTATCTCTCTCTATCTTCTATTCATTTATATATAAACTAATATCTTCTATATATATATGATATCTCATATCTATATATCTATTATGATTACTATATAATAGTTATCGATCATCATCCTTACTGCTATCATACTGAAACCTATCTATATTATACTGATATATCTTATACTCTAATATATATTATATATACATACTATCTATTATATAACTAAACGTAATGTTACTACTATCGATATACTATATCCTATATCTAATCTATTACCTTATAATTAAATCTATAAAAATATAATAATCGATAAATCCAAATTTTTATAATTATTATTTCATGTATATTTTATTTAATCCTGTTCGTTTTTATATATTTATCTAACTACACTGTTCTATTTATCTTAATATATCTCTCATCTTTTCCTCTTAAAAGTTTAATTACGTAAATTTTGGTCTCACCCATTTTTCCGCTTGGGAATTCAAATTCATTTTATCTATAAATTACATATATAACTATTACAATATATCTTCTCACTCTGTGTAGTCAGTTAGTAATTATACTATCTATCTATTACTATTACTATATATTACTATATTATTATATTTAATTACTTATATTATATATATCTATATACTTACATAAAGAAATAAGGAGTCAATATATCTTCTAAATATCAACTACTATATATATAGTATAGTATCCAGTGCCCGTCCTGGAGGATGCCGTCACCTCTTCTTTCGATATGAAACGTCAAGAGTTTATCAGGTCTGAAAACATTGGAATATAATCTATGTCTGTGATAAACTCGAATCCGTGCAATTTTCAAGTCTGTAGGATATATATAAGGGGGGTTCTCCTCCCGAGAGCTAGCGCCGCTAACGGTCCCTGCGTCTATTTATGCCCCTTTTTGTTTCCTAAATTCGTACGATTGAGTTAAGCTAACGGCTTCAATATCGGAACCCAGGTGTTCGATCTGCGGATGCCGGACAGGGCAAGGCGAGCACGAGGCGCGGCGTGCTGCGCACGATACACTCAATGTTATTATTAATTTATTATCCACGTCGAAAGATTTCGAATTCCGAGGAATCGAATCTGAGTCTGTAAAAAACCACGATCCCTTTAAAGGGATCTCGTTTTTTTTACGCACATCCTGACGTTGCGTTCCGATCCGCGGTTTTCCTTCTTCGCAACGGTTTCTGACTCCGACACCCTGATTGCCAGCCAGGCCCCTCGACTCCGAACTTATCTGTATTCGTGTCCTCAATTTTTCGTCAGAGGTTCCTCAGTTAGATGCAGTGAGGGTCTAAAACGCTCATTGTCTACGAAGTTACGCTTCCCCTCTCTGTGGTTCCCCTTCTCCGTAAGGGAGACCACGCCCTTATCTAATAAAAAAAAAATAAAATTTAACTATTCGATCCATTCTATCCAAGTCTCGCAAATTTGGTCTCGTAGAGGCATTCACGAGTTGAGCCTAAACAATCAAAACTGTCTTAAGATTTTGAACTTACGTTAGCATATCCGATCGAATTCAAGGAAGTTGGCTCCGGGCACGGTGCTGGAGCCGTCTGCGGTGCTTCAGTTACATGAAGAAAGCCTCGTTCAGATTATAACTACTAAACGAATACTTGTGTCTCTTTATATTTGTTTGATCTCAGGTCTGTAATTTTTGACAAATACTATCTCGGTTTCAGACCATTTAAGAATCACAAATATACAATCCGAATAAATAAATCTATATTAAATCTAATCTATAATAACTCAAAATTTCGTATCCTTTATCTTTTTATTTGAGTATTTAATAACTTAACAGTAATCTTACGTTTCTTATTTACATCATTATTCTATCCTCATTCTATCAATGGATGTCATATTATATAGAATCTTAAGACTATACATATCTAAACACTCGGACACTATCCCAACTCTTATCCTCTCAGCTGACCATCCTGTGATCTTCAATTGGATCTAAATTGAATTTGGTCAAAATTTTTTACTATAAATTGTAAACGTTTTTACTACCTCCTAAAGCAGTTAGTTCTAAATACTCACTCTCTCTCTCAATATAAATCAAACCACTATCCGCAACCATCCTCTCTCTCCTCTCCTGACGCGATAATCTGTAATTCCTATTGCGTGCATCTACTATTGATTCTAGGTAAAATGACTTTCGCTGATATTCACCACATGGATTGGATGAATATCAATATAATGGTTGAACTGCGTGCATAGTATTCATATTTATCCTTCAATTAAAGTAATGTCAAAGCAAAGGTAACAAAAAGTTCGATTCAAAACCGATTAAGTAACAAGTCTGCAGCAGAACAATAAAACAGCAATGATCAAACTGAAAATGACAAGACATAATTATGAGTAACCCAAACGCAATGAGAAACAATGTATACTAACACATAACAGGCCACAAATATATATTCAAATGTATAACAGTATATTAAAATTAGTATATAAAGATGCTCAAATCATACTATAAACATCAAAACAAATGAAATTATCGCTCAATATAACAAACAAGAAAATTTTTTTTGCAAAATAAAATAAGACATTACATTTACACAAACGGGATAACTTGCACCAATTCACGGAGAACCAAACCAACTATTCTTAATCAATTAAACTCTTATTTTCAAGTCCACTTAAGACTCGACATGAAATAACCTATTGAAAATACTTTAGAGCATGATCATGCAAACGTCACAGTAAACAATTCATAGCTCGTAAATTGTCGGAAAATATGTATTATGCAATACCACACTATTAGGGGAGAGGGATTATAATTAAATTCTAAATATTAAATTAATAATAAAAAAATACAGTCATCCAGCGCGAATAGTATGCTATAACTATATTAATAAATGTGATTATTCCATATTATATAATAGCTTAAGACAATAACATTACAAACTGACACTAATAGATAGAATAATAAGGTGCCCAATAGACGAAAAACTAACACATCTTAATGTGACAATGATGAATATACATGACTAGTCAAACAGTAAAACAAAGTTCCATATCACTTAACACCAGTTAAAGTGGCAAACTATACGATGGTAATGTATATATATAGCAAAACGTAAACCTTATATAATACTTTAAGCTATTTTCATAAGCACTTACACTGTAATATTAATAGTTTAATTATATACTTAAATATTATCAGCTAACACAGTAAACAATTTAAATAATACTAATTATTCTCACAACATTGGTTTATATAATTAATCATATAATGATAGATAGATCACAAGGAATTACAGCGAAAGTATGTCAACGTAAACGAAAGTTTTCACACTAATAATCTAAGATAGATAAATAGGATAGACTAGAAGCTGTAATACTAGATAGAAAATAAAATTTGGTGCAGTCCAAGAGCACAATAGAAAAACATAACATCATATCTAAGTCAGAGTTAGAATGAATCAAGATGTCGATAGATAGATATGACGACATTATGAAACGAAATAGTAACTACAGACGATATTCTTCAGCAGCCAAGTAAAGATCAAGCAGAATATACGAAAAACGATGGATAATGCATACGAATATCCACCGGGTAAGTTTTGGTTTCTATAGTAGCGTGTATATCTAAAGAGAGTGAGTAAATCTCTCGAGAGACAGAATTTATTAGTTGTAGAACTTACGAAGAGCGGATAACTTAGACAGTAAGGCCATGTTAGATCGGTCAAATATTTATTCATACACCACGGAAGCTGTGTTGGGAAAATTAATGCTAAGAAGCTCAGTTAGACTAGATAAAAAGTATGCTAAACGTACACAAAGTTTTCCAATCTATCAAATATTGTGAGAGGAGGACAGTCTTCGGTGTGAAAGTAAAAGTAGTCTACATAGCTACACAATATCGGTAGGAGAGAATCATGCACAAAGCACAGATCAACCTGGAATCCGCCAGTTGACTTCCTCGAGAGGTTTAAATTCTTTAGCAAATCACACAATTGTTAAGATAAGACTGTTACGATTAAAAGTCGAGAAACGTCCACACTCGAGAGATGATGCACAAGATAGGAAGTTGAGTCGAATCGAAGTAGGAAAGAGAGGCAGCTCTTTAACACTCGCGTGAACATGAGTATGCACATAAAACACGTAAGCAAGGCAGAATAACCTCTTACTTATTTGTCAACTGTAAAGCTAAGTGTGAATCCTGAGGTTACTATTATATTGAGCTGTACAACATGTTGAGCATCAAGGTCAACATTTAACCTAAAACTTTTCTCACAACAGTGTGGTTAATTATTATGTCGTTGATTCAAATTCGTAAAAATATATGTGACACACTTAATACGTAAGGTAATATAAAGTTTCACAACTACATGGTCCACATGAAAATAAACATACTGAATAAGGAGACAGTATACATAGGAGGATCTCTTAAAGAGATAAAATAGATGATATTGCTAAAGAGAATCAAAAAACGGCGAGAGAGAGAGTAACAAATCTTTAATGAGAGAGAACTGTTAACATATAACCATGATATGATTGCGCTAGTAGAGAGAGAGAGTTGAATGTAAATTATTAGGTAATATGTAACTGTAATTAGAGAGAGTTACAGTTGGTATGAGAAGAAGACGGAGGGACTAATATAAAGCAGAATATAAATTGAAAGATGTTATCCACATTGAGTTAATAAGGCATAACACATTATTGATAGTCTATCATATGAACTGATTGGAAGGAAAAAATGATGGATTATAGTCCACACGGTTAAAGCTTGTAAACAAGCACGGATGTATAGTGGTGAGTCGATGTTGCAGCGAGCTTGCTTAACATTGCCGAGAATACACACCTGAGTTTAAACATTCTGAAAACGACCAAAGATAGGCAAAAGGTGGCACTCTATCGATGAACACTCACAGTAAGCATATAACCTGATATCACAAGAGGAGAAATGTGATACTTGAGACAGAAGTGTATGTAAACAAGAGGATGCTAATAAATAGCAGCGATAGGTGTATACTACGGGGTTTTGTGTGGGGGGGTATCGAGGGGGTACAGTTGTGGCCCACCTGGCCATATGGTTGTAATTGAATCTCCATACAATTGACGAGATGACACTAGGCGAAGTGGTCCATGGTGGTACCCATGTAAGCCTCTTTTAGTGGAATCTACGTATCTATTGAGCAGACGGTTTAATTTATCTATTTCATCTGAAAGCGGCTGTAAGGGGGCGGAAAGGCTGGGCTTTTCTTTTTAAAAACGTGACGTCATCCAACTTTTTTTATGCTACTATTTCTATTTTCAGTGGAGTCTAATTCAACAGAAATGTGTCAGTAACCCATAACCCACCTTAAGAGTCCCAGGTCTTTGCGTGAGAGAGAAACGGTGAGGTGAAAAATTGATGCAGTATAAATAATAGATCTTGAAATCGAGTAATGATGAGAATAAGTAGGTAATAGATGATGATGATAAGGTAATAACGTTTTTAGACGAATTTCATCGTATGATCTTTTTTGATGAAGACATGATTTCCGCCGTATTCCCGATTCGATGATAAGATGAATATGACTGATGATGTATGATGATAGACGTGAAAGATGAATATATATCTGAGATCTATAGTAACGTTAGAATTGAATAGAATAGATTGATGATGATAGATGAATGCTGATAACATGATGGGCGATAAATATGTAATAGTGTACACGCAAACGCGCTAGCGCATATACGATATAATATATATATAGCTACATATATAGTATATATATATATAGTTACACGTAACTAGCATACTGCTTACTGATATCTCTCTTATGCAGCATTCGAACCATCTGGGTCGCAAATGATTAGCACTGTTAGGCTTATTAACGTCGTATAACGAATTCTCTGGATTTGTAAGATGAAGATCAAAAGGAGCTTATAACCTGCTGGGCGTTAGCGGCTATACGCCTCTCGAGTAGGTGGTGATCGACTACAATACACCCTACCCTCTTATTATTACTTACTTCGTAGAATAAAATCAAAACAATAAAGATCATGATCTAGATTGAAGAAATTAACGCGCATAGCACGGTATTCGCAGCTGAAAGCGTATTATATCGACACGCATATATGAGAAGAGAGATCAATAGATTCTAGAATGTTATGATAAGATGAGCGACAAAATTGATATCTCTTTATAGACTTTATGAGAAAAGATAGATGATAGATAAAGACTTGATCACCGATGAGAGAGAGGTATACGAGAAACTCACGCTAGAGGAATAAGATAATCTAGTAATTAGAAGATTATAATAGAATTATAATATTAAGAAATATAGATTATTAAAGATTAAGTATAATATTTTCTAGTATGTATTATTTAATTTATAAGATATAAATAATTATCCTGAAAGAAATGATTTTGGATTAAATAAAGGGTTCTGTGAATTAGATAGATATAGATTATGTTATATAGATAACGTATATCAAATATAGTAATAAGATTAAGGTAGTATATTATAAGTAATATAGATAGATAATATAGATATAGAGATAAATATAATTAAGTATTAAGGATATGAATTAAAGGATTATATAATAAGATAATAAGAAATAATAGATATGTGATATAGATATTATGATAGACGTACAATATATATGAGGCACAGATGTCATATATTACACTAACATTAACATACTATTACAGCCTACATTAATTATAATAATAAATATATATATTATTATAGATATATATAATATATAATTTTTTAATTTATTTTTAAATTTATTTTTAATATATTTAAAATTTCGCATATATGTCGCTGTTTCTCTTACTTGTATTATATATATATATATTTAATATATAAAATTTAATATATTATATATTAATAAATATATATAATAATATATATATAATATATATATTATATTAATTTATTTACATCTAAGATTACACATATATATTATTATATATTATTTATTAATTTCTACATCTACTATTAAATATTATTAATATAATTAATATATATTAATATTATATATATTTATATAATATTAATATATATATATAATATTATATATATTATATATATATATATATATATATTAATTATATATATAATTTATATATATAGTATATATCTAATAATATATATATATATATTATATATATATATTATCTAATATATAATATATATATATATATATATATATTAATATATATATTATATCATTAATTAATCTACACCTATAATTTTGAACCTACCATAACTTACTAGAATTAATGACATTTATAACAGAGAACACGCCTGAAGGTGCTATATGCAATCACTCTTTGTTCCGCTATTTTAAAGCATCCTTAATACTAAATTTTGTCAACATAGTATTTTTCTGAGACTTGCATGTACGACTATACAGTAGTCAATAGATACCCATAGTAACGTATAAACATTCTGGAGTAACATTAGAGATAAAGAATGAAGTCATAAAAATTATGACTACTAACTGTTTGATATTCCAGACGACATTTATTTTACTTGAAGAAAGGTGTAAAAGAATTATATATTAATATATATATATATATATACTATATATTATATATATATATATATTATATTTATATATATATATATATATATTAAATAATATATATAATTATAATATTAATATCTTATATATTATATTATAATATAGTATAATAATATATTAATAATATTATATTAATTTAATATTAGGCTGCATAATAATAATACTATTTATATATATATATCATCATATATTAATATATAAATATATATTATTATGATATATATAATATATATTATATATATATATATATACTAATAATTTATATACTATATATATAAATATTTATATAATATAATTATATAATAATATCTATTTATATATATATATACTTAAATATAAATATATATATAATATTATAAAATATATATATATAATATATATATATTATATAATAATATATATATATATATAATATAATATATATATATATTATAATATTATTTAATATTATATATAATATATATTAATATAAGTATATATACTTATATATATATATATATCTTAATAAGAGAGTTATTATATATTATATATAATATATATATATTATATATATAATGCATAAATATATAAATATATATATATATTAATATAATATATATAAAGTATATATAGTAGTATATATATATAATTTATATTAATATAATAATATAATATATATTATATATATATATATAATATATTATATATATATATAAATATATAATAATATATATACTAATATATATAATATATATATATATATATATATATATAATATAATATATATATATCAGTATATATAATATGATTATAATATAATATAGATGATATTTAATATATTATTTAATTTATTTACAAAAAATATTCACATTATATATATAGTAAACTTTGGTTTCCATATAGAGTTTAGATTTTAGCTTTTATATTTTTAAAATTGATGAGAAATATTAAAAAACATTAGTTTCTCTTCAACTATTTTATATATACTTTTATTATATTTAATTTTTTAATAATATTATAGTATTATATATATATATAGAGAAATTAAATATTATTTAAATTTTACTTACGAGATGTTGCATTTACAGATAGCAATGATATCCAATAAATAGCTATGATGATGGTTAGTATTTTATTATTTTCTTATATTTTTTATTTTTAATATAAATTATATGAATAGTATATGAGTTATTTTTAATTTATATATATACTGTTATTATATTATTATTATTTGTAAATTAAAATTCTCATTAATTATTTATTAATTATTATTTATTATTATTATTATTTATGTATTAATAAAAATATATATATTATTATATATTTACCTGGTGAAAAATTTAATATCATTATTTCATATATTATTTTCATTAATCGAGGACTATTTGTGAAAAGATTATTGTTTTACCTGGCATCCTGAAAAATTAATGCATTATTTAAGGTGACATATTAATGACTTCTTTCAATTATACTCATTTGTTTTAAATTTGTATCTCACAAATTATATTATTATTATTATTAAATAATTATATATTATTATAATTATTTATTTTACTATTATATCTATTTATCATTAGTAATTTATTCTGATATTAAATTATATAACAATATAAAAAAATTAAATGATAGAGAAATTTTTACAAGCGAGTTTAACCATTAAAATTCGAATGTAAATATTTATTACTGATATGAATAATGTAATGAAATTGTATCTCATTCTACTCTGTCTTCACACTTCTTCCTTAGCTTATTTATTTTATTATTATTATTAATTATTGATGTCTATAAATATTAATTATTAAAAAGTTATTATTATCCTAAAAAGTATGTATTCCGATGAAGTGCTATTCATATACTATTCTTATTCTAAAATAGTCATTGCTTATATTTATTATTATATTAATTATTATTATAATATTACGATTAATTTCTAACCTGATAATATTATAAACTTATAAGAAGTTGTTCAACGAATTTTAGTAATTGAGAAAATATATGAAAAAGACATAGTGTCCTGAAAAAGTGTCTGTGGTACTCTATAATACATGTTTTCCTTTAAGATTAATTTAATTTGAATTATATTATTCTGTCTGTTAATTTATTTTAAATATTTATAATTATAAACTTTTAATTTAATTACTTTAGATTTACATCTGGGGATATGGGTCTCTTTTAATATATCTTATCTTCTCAGATCATTTTGATATTGAAGTGCCTAAGCTAATTAAATGACATTAACATTATTTTTTATTGATATTAGCAACTCCAGAAATTGTATTTAAGACGACTTTTTTTTCTATTTTAGTATGGATGAAAGATTTTAAAAAAAAAAAAAATATCCACTTTTCTCAGATCTTGAATATTCTACATATATTCTTACATATTAAAATTGTCCTTTCAAGTAAACCTCCTGCTGCATTAAAATAGATGCATAAATAAACAAATACTAGTATACGAAACTATACAATAAGTATATCCTAAGAAACCACCATGGTAAATAAATAAATCTTATTAGTGTCTATAGGAAAAAAATGCAGAGTGTTGCTATAAAAGATAAGTAAAACAGCGTGAACATGTGGAAAAAATATGAATGTGAAAATAGCCCAATAAGGCAAAGAGCGAAAGACTGAAAAAGGGATTAAAAGATAGCTGAAAAATGGCATTTCTAGATAAAAACATATACACAATGGTAGGAAGGTAAAAGAAACATAAACTGAGAGTAATATGAACTATATGCTAAAAAGATGAATTAATAATATAAGGTAAAGAGTGCGAAACGGAATTACTAAGAAAACAAAAAAAAAATTAAATCGAAAAAATTAACAATAAATATAAATAAAATAGAATAAAAAAAGTATAAAATCTAATAAAAGTATTTAACAATAGAATAGGAAAAATAACTAAATTAAACATACTAAAAAAATAAATAAAAAACAAACGTAAAATATTTATAATATATAAAGGTAGGTCGGTTGTTTAAATTAGCGAATATTAAGGATATTTATACTTGAAGTCATTGTATCCTGAGCAAGAAAAAAACAAAACAAACAGAAAAACGTTACATTTATCCAATAGGTAGTTTGATTAAGTCAAAATATGCAGAGATATATTTATAATATTTTACAGTAGATTCTTCCGTAACAAGAATAAAATTTCATAGTTAATACCTCATACTTTGGATTAATTTTACATACTGAATACTAATGAGAGTAGAAACTGAGGATAGTCTCCCCGATCTAAGATATTTCCCGAGGGATGATCTCGATTTTGAAGGATCGTGGGGCGGTGGAACATGCCCTCGCGCCGCCTTTTAATAAAAGAGAGTGAAATTTATTATGAAAATTAGTTGGTCTCATAAATTGGGCGGTATCAAATTGGGCGATGAAGGATGTTTATTTACTCCATGTATAATGTATGCTGAGTTCAGTAACTATGTTTTAATCTGCCCAGTCATTAGTCTAGTATAAATTATTATATTTAATTAATAAACTCCTACAAAACGGATAATTATGCCTATGCAAGCATGAGTTGATAATATAACAGTTTTCAAGAATCCGTGTAAGACAAGTACCATTACATTTTTTACTATCGGGAGAACATTAATTTAATTTATATCCATATAAGCTACCGAAGTTAAGATTTTGTTGACGGCGCAGTGTTGTTCACTTCTTGTCCAGAGATATTTTTACTATAATAAGCAATAATTATATTATAGTTTTAAAAATCAACGGCCTAGCAAGCAGATAATCTATTCAGTTTTTAGCGTGACAACAACATTATTTTTTCAACATAACAAATGGCCGAATAGTAAAGCTTATTTAATTTTTGACAAACGTTTTTGGAACGTCTTCTATGATATCTCTTCAGTTCAATTCTCAGCAATTATTTACTTGGCCGAGACTCATAAAATCAAGAATGCCGTAATGAGGAGCAAGCAGAGGGACTAATAATACTAATAATAATAATTAATAAGTAATAATAAGGGAAAGATTGAATAAGATCGCAAAACAAATTTGAACATAATAATAATAATAACAATAAATAATATAATACATAATAATAATAATAATAATAATAATATATAGTAAAATTTAGATATTTCAGTGATTTTGAATAAAATATATATTATATTTTATACAAATATATATTATATATAATATAATATTTATATATATATCTATATATATATAATATATATTATTACTTATAATCTCTATCAAATATATATCATTGGGGGCTATACCTATACTATCCACCCATTTTATGGCTAAATTATGTCATTGGTACTGAGTTGCCCTATATATATTATATATTTTATATATATATATATATACTATCGCATATAAAACAAATTACTTCGATATAATGCTCTAACACAACATTTGTGTAACTCGATTCGCCCCTCAATCTTATCCTCCGAATGGAATTCATTGTTTGGTTTTATACCAATAAATAATAAAAGCAAGCGTTAAAGAATTCATCCGTTCTCTGAACTTCTACAAGTATATGCCATTCATTCGACGTTACTCTTCTACTCTTAAAAAAAACCAGCCTGGGCAAATGGTTACTGTCACATATAAATCGTAATAAACCCCAAGTAATGTCAGGTAATTTAGACGCTCTCACTTGTCAATGTATACTTGTGTTATTTATGTCTGTCTCTCCATCTCTTTAATTCGTCTAGTAATTTCTTATCTATTTATAACTTGGTTATGCGTTATATACAAGAGCTATCGTTTGTATTACTTTCTTTTGTCATTACTTACGTTTTGGGACTAATGTGTGTCATAGATTTTGTTTTCGTAATTTTATTAACAGGGCTATTTCTTCTATTTTTTTTTTATCTTCTTATTACTCATTGAGATTTTGTTTTATGTGATCATGCACTGACTATTTTTGTGTACTGAAATGCCTTTACAATGGGTATCTGCACTTATTTTTTTTTGTACTTAAATTATAAATCGTTGACTCTAACAACAAATTATAGAAGGATGATTTAAAAATATGTCATTATATGAACGGTTATAAGTAGAATTCGTAATAACGCAAGAGAACTGGAGGATCATTGTATCTTCTTTACATTTGTGAAACTATATAGTGATGCAATTACAAAAAATGTTTTATTAAGAAAAAATTGTTTAATTTTTTCGCCCCCGTTGCGAAGAGCTCTCTGTGAAGCTACTTTCTCATTACCTAATTCTATACTAACACTAATAATTAAGTCAGAGAGTGGGTCTCGCATGTAAAAGAGTTACAGTCTTCACTACTCCACAGAGACAGCGTGCTACTGACTAGGCTATGGGCCGAGAATAAATTAAGCACAGTCACTAGGAGAGAGGCCTATCACTACCTATAAATTTTAAATGTTTACAAAGTTGCATTAAGGAGAAATTTCGTGGATAATATATCCACATAATAAGTATCTCAGTTTACACTAAAATTAATATTATTAAAAATATAGCCACAATGAATCAATACCTTAAAATGATTTTCCGCCATATCGCTTATTATTTAATGAAAAATAAACTCTCATAACAAACTAGATAAAAAGTTTTAGCATGCAAACATTCTCCGACTGTATATGGTTTTCATCTCTTGACAAACCACACAACTTACAATATAAACATTATAATAACAATACAAAAAAAAAAATAAGCATCCCATTGTGAAGGCATAGTACACAAATACACAAAAAAAATTAAAAAATACATAATAAAGAAGAGGAGAGAAAGAAATCTCATGACATATTCCGAACACAGAAGAAACTAACTATAAAAAAGATGAACTCAAAACAAGATCAACACATACAAAGAGATCTAGTAAGCCTCTTATAGGTGGATCCTAGAAAACACTAAACAGAGCTGAATTATATTAAACAATAAAAGAACAATCTAACAGTAGAGCGTACATCCATAACTTTACATTATATTAAGTGTCTCTATTGACCGGGATGTGGGCCAGGCTGGTGGTGTGGGTCAGACGCGACTCACTCACTTAACACTACATCCTAGACAGTATCAGCAGAGGTAATAATTATGCTTTGCTTCTATTATTTTGTTGTTAAACAAAATGATCCACATTTTCGGTGGTAGTTCACAAAATGTTAACATATTCAAATTTATATGCAATATATATAATATATATATATATTATATAATATATATATATATATATATATATATATATATATATATATATATAATATATTATTTATTAATATATATATATATATATATATATATCATATAATATATATATATATTTCTCTTCAAATCAACTTGAAATATCTAAATTTTACTAATATTATTATTATTATTATTATGTCATTATATATATTATTATTATTATTATATATTATATTGATTATTTATTATTATTATTATTATTATATTATTATTATGTATTATTATTATTATTATTATTACTTCGATTAGTCCCTCTGCTGTGCTCATCATTACGGCATTCTGATTTTATGAGTGAGTCTCGGCCAAGTAAATAATTGCTGAGAATTGAACTGAAGAGATATCATAGAAGACGTTCCAAAAATAAATAAGCTTACTTTCGGCATTGATGGAAAAAATGTTTGGCATAAAACTAAGATCACTTGCTTGCTAGGCTTGATTTTAAAAACTAAATAATTATGCGAGTAAAAATATTACGTCTGAAAACTGAGATTATCTGTTTGCTAGGCCTGTTTTTTTTAAAGTAAATAAATTATGTGAGAGTAAAAATGTCACGTCTGAAAACTGAGATCACCTGCTTGCTAGGCCTGTTTTGTAAGAGTAAAAAATGTCACGTCAAAGATAGTTGTTAGTACATTATGGAATAGCACCTTTATTAGCAGATTATAGAAATAATTTCTATAAATTTTGTTTTTATAAAGGCGGAGGGTGTTCCAAGCCCCAGATATTCAAAACGCATCGGAAAAATCGAGAGAGATACAGATGGGTAAAATATCAAAGAGGACTAGGGAATTCTTGTCGAAAATCTATGTAAAAATAAATATTCGCTATTAACTATCAACACCTATAATAA
>JABUQX010088197.1:5000-30639 GCA_015478945.1 Trachelipus rathkii
AACATGGTTTTTTTATTTTTTACAATTTTGTATATTATATAATATATATATATATATATATATATATATATATATATATATATATATATATATATATATATATATATATATATATATATATATATATTTATATATATATATATATATTCAATTACTAAAAGTCCAAATTTGAATAAAAAGGAATTGCAGTTTATTTGTTAGGACGATCTTAACTCCGTGAGATGCCGCATGGAATCAAACTATTTTTGGGCATAGGGCATCAAAAAAAAAAAACGACAAGAAAAAACGCCTTATTAGAGGTCTAATGAAGATATTAAAAACAAAATTTTTTTTATTTATAAGCGAAATCACTCACTCGGCATCAAAGGGTTAATTAACCTTTATCTTTGGCTTTTTACACACATTATAGAATCTATAACATCAGAGCATAAACTAGAAAAATAAATTTTATTATAAAAAACACTGAGAAGCAAAGGAAAAAAAAATTACATTTATTCAATAAGATATCCAAAGTTTTACAAGTTATATAAAGCAAGTAACAACATTCCCATATTTTCTGGGAACGTGTCGGTAAAGAAAACGGAAAATTTTATTTTATAATCTATAAAGTAGGTGAAAAGAAGATGTAATAAATTTATTTTTTATAACATTTTCTTAAAAACCAAAGTTGTGTTTTTTTTTAACATTTTTTTATTATAATAAAAAACATAAATTTTGATTATCGATTTATCGTTATACGCTTATGGCGATATTTTTTATCAAGAGTTTATCGGAATATCGTTATCGATGATAAGGTTTTCGTTATCGGTTATCGCGATAACATAACATTTTTCTTTAATGTGCCCACATTTGGTATATATATATATAATATATATATATATATATTATATATATATATATATAATATATATTTATTATATATATTACATAAATATATATATATATATATATATATATATATATATATATGTAAATAGATTTATATATTTGCTATATCTATAAATATTATATATAATATATATATTATGTATATTATTTATATATATATATATAATATATATACATATATATATATTATATATCCTATTATATATAATATATATAAATATATATATATATTATATATATATATATATTATTATATATTATATATAATATATATATATATATAGGTAAAGGTATAGCACAGGACTCCACATATTTTCTGAAAAAATTCTGTCCAAAATCAATATATTGATATGTATATATAATAATTAATAATAATATAATAATTATAAATAATAATAATAATAATATAATAATAATATATAATAAAATCTAATAATAATAATAATAATAATAATAATAAATGATAATAATAATAATAATATAATAGTATAATATATAATAATTTATATAGTAATATATCGACCTATATATTTATATATATATATATATATATATATAATTATATATATATATATATATATTATATATATATATATATATATATTTATATTATATATATATATATATAATATTATATATATATATATAATATATATAATATATTATATATATTAATAATATAATTGATATTTTGGACTTAGAATTTTTTCAGAAAATATCTGGAGTCCGGCATATTTGTAGATACTGTACTGTGACTTTTTTCTCAAAAAAATTTCTAAGTTCTAAAAAAATTTCTAAGTTTCAGAAAAGTTAAGTTAAAGTTTGTTTTTTTTTAAGAAAAATTATTTTAGTGGAAGCTGTCTGGCATTATTTCCAGAGCTTGCACTAACAGAATATTTCTAAACTTAAACTTAACTTAATTTTCTGAACTTAGAAATTTTTTTCAACTTAAAATTTTTTTTCAGAAAAAGTCACAGTACAGTATCTACAAATATGCCCTGGAGTCCTGTGCTATACCTTTACCGTATATATATATTATATATATATATCTTATCTATATATATTATATAATTATTATTTATCTTAATATATATATATATATATATATATATATATAGTTATTATATATATATATATATCATATATATATATATATATATATATATATATATATATATATATATATATATATATTGTTTATATATAACATAAACCTTTAATTTACTGTCATTTTATAATTTATATATCAGCTACGAGTTCTTTGATGACGTCAGACCGCTTTTATCTTAACTATTCTCTTGGAAACAAGTTGTGTTGTAAATTGTTGGTATCCCTGTTCGGTGTAATGGATGGAATGTTTACAGGCAGGATTGCTGTATAAAATAATGTATGAAATTGTAGTATCGAGTGCTTTATATTTTCATACTACACTAAATTTCCATGTGTGAGATAAAAAATACGGGTGAAAAGAAAATATGCATTTACGAATGATAAATGCTTAGCTTTTATCCTTTTTGATAGTCCAAGCTTTTTTCTTTATCTCGGCCTAATTCTTTATAGTTTTTATCTTTCAGCTTGGTGGCTAGGATTTACTTCAGCGTATATTTGAAAATTTACGGTATTTTCAAATATCAATAAATACTTGGAAGCTAAGTTTTGTAGCCACTCATAGCAATTGGGTAAATGACCTGAATTGTAAACAATACCAATAGTGGTCATTACTATGAACGTTACTTGTGCAAATTATTTTTTGAGAAAATTTTGGTTATTGTGGAGCTTCCCTTAGTATGACGAAAAATTAAATTTTAAAATATTTTTCCTACCCATGCATAATGGTGAAAAAAGTTTGCCATAACTAACTGTTTCTGCTAAGGTCTGAAAACTCATTAAGGTTATGATAGGATTTGTTAAGTAGACAGATTTATTGTGTATACTTAACAAAACTTATCATAACCTAAACTTATTGGGGTAATTGTGGAGCAGTGTTCACTTGGGTTCATGTAGCTGCTGTATTAAAATTATAAACATATAATTTACAAAATTGATATCCAAAATTTATTTGAAGTTTTTTTTTTTTATATAAATTGACACACATTTTAAGTTTCTATTTTCAACAAAAATATATAAAAAAAATATGAAAATTTTAAATGGCTAAATTTCTCGTTTTTATAGGGATATCACTATCTATACTTTTTTCTGATTTTGGTTATAGTTTATTTTAGGGTAATCCTATCAGATATCAATATTTTAGAAAAGATAATCAATTTTATAATATTGTTATCTAAGAGTTAACATATTATTTAAATTTCAGTGTTTGAATACATGCAATCGATGTTAAAAAATAAAAATAAATAAAAGTATAATTTATGCATACATTTATATATATACATAAATATAAGAAATTATTTTACTAAATTATTATATATATAAATTTTTTTATTATTATTATTCAAATACCATAGGGTAAATGCATAGCAGGCTGCCGTACATGCATGGTAGACCACTCGCTTCTAATATGCACTGCACACAAGCATTACCCTAAAAGAACTGTATGGCATGACTTGTACATTAAAAGCAAGCACAATGCATGTATGCCACCCTATCAATATCAATAAAACAATCAATATCTGATAGGATTACCCTAAAATGGACCATTACCCCAATTTTTTATATATAGATTGCATTAATATTTTTTCAATAATTGATAAATCTGTACGGTTATTAATGATTCAATTTTATATATATATATATATATATATATATATATATATATATATATATATATATATATATATATATAAAATTTTATAAGCAAATTTTTTTAATATAAATAAGATAAAAATAATTTATAATAGTGCTATAAATATATAATATATTATATATAAATATATATATTTAAAAATATATCTTTTAATATATATATATATATATGATATATATATAAATAAATAATATAATATTATATGATATAATTAATATTAGATAGCCTGACAGATTTTGAGACCAAAAAATTCTAAGTTCAGAAAAGTTGATTAATTTTTAAGAAAATTCTTTGAGTGCAAGCTCTTGAATTATCCAGAAGCCTGCCACAAACAATTTTCTTAAAAAAAAAACTAACTTAATTAACTTCTGAACTTTAAAATCTATCATGAGAAAATTTTTGTCTCAAAAAATTTGTCAGCTATCTAATACTTAGCCTTAAGAAAATGCAATATATGTACATGTATATAAATATAATATATAATAATATATATAATATATATATATATATAAATTTAATTGTATAGCGTCGCGAGTGACCGGCCCGCCAAATTTAGGAGGGTATTCGTCCATCTCTAAATAAAATAAACAATAATAAAAAAAAAAGAAAAAAAAATTTTCGCTCATTTTATAGCCACGAGTACTACAAGTTTAATCTCGATCATTTTTAATTCTAGACAGTTTTAAGTTTTAAAAAATGTTAGAAATTAGTGTACAAAATTTCCTTCAAAATTTCCCTTTTGAAAAATGTTTTTTTTAACTCGCTATAAAATGAAAAATTGTGATCTTTTTAATTATTTTTTCATGGATACACTCGAGTATGTTAGCTTAAAACTGGCAAAGTAAATTTTTCAACAGTATTATGCTACCAACGGTTTTTTTTTACTGATTCTCAACGCCGAAGCTAATTGATGGAAAGGATCTACCACCATCCTTTTAATTTTACGTATTATTATTGACATTTTATTACGTATAATTAATTTGAAATGTATATTAAAAAGTTACTTATATTAAGTGAATTTATTCTGTAAAAAAAGGAAATTTTAATAAAAAAACGAGTTCAAAAAAGTCAAAAATTTTTTGGCGGAGAGGGGTGAATCGGACCACCTTATTTATATTCGTATTTTAGTTATCATTATTGAAATTTTATTATTACTTATTACGAATTTAATATGATAAATAATATTATAGAATAAAATTAAAATATTAAATTAAATTAGTACGTAAAAACGAATAAACAGAATTGTCCGATCACCCCTTCAATTGGTTGGTCCGCTTCAACCCCTCCACGGCAGCTGACTCCGCGTTATCAAAACTTAATTAAAACTTATTATTAGAATTACATTATATTTTTGTGCTTAGCCCGACTATAGGCCGTGATTACAAAAAAAAAATTTCCAAAAAGTGACATTAGAGGAGATCGGGACAATATACCTAATGTCCACTCACCCCACCCGACCTATAATTTATTTATTTTTTATTATTATTTTACTACACTTTTTCCCGCTTGAGCGTATGTTTTTCCCGACCAGTTGGCCCATACAAAGTGGAAAGTGCACAGTATCAGGCTATTAGTAACCCAGCTCAGTCTGACCAAGTCAAGATATCCCAAGCCATCAGTGCATGGCTAGCTCTACTCATAACCTAGCTGTGCATGAGCTAAGAAGAATTAGTTCGTAGTGTATATAAAGGTGTACCATTGTATTGTTGGCTAGGAGAGTAGGTGAGGATTGAGATAGTGTATGAAGACACTTTCCGTAAACTGTAATGAATTACAGAAAACTCCTACAAACAGCATTTTTCGTGCCTCCTGACTGAGTCGAAAGTAGCAAATCCCGTGATGAGGACTCAACTCACGACCCTGAAGCGTGCGCAAACGCACCTACTCAGTCCGCCGGAAGCTAACCGAGATTCTGCTTTTAGAATCGGTACTTAATTTATTCAGAATTGATTTTTCATTTACTCAGTTATTGAATTATGATTGATAATTAACTCGGAATTTATATCTCCAACACAAACTTGGGGAAATGATTTCGCCTCTATACTTTCAAAACTTTAAAATATGAAACAATATTTTCAAACTCGAAACCGGTAACTTTAATACTCTAGAACAGGTGGATTATTTTGATTATTTTGAAATTTATTTATTTTATTTTTAGAAACAGTGAACATAAATATGTATTTATAAAATAGTGAATAATCTAATTATGACCAAAGATAAAAACATTTAGTATAAATAGTTATTAAGTTTAATTAAATTCATATAATATTATATATAATATATAATATATATATAATAATAATATATAAATATATATAAATATTTTAATATATATATATATATATATACTATATAATATATATAATATAGTATATAAATATAGGCCCTATATATATATAGTATAATATATAAATATATATAATATATATATATATATATATATATATATATATATATAAATAAATATATATATATATGGCTATGTTATAAAGTGGTTGACTCGCAGGAGCGAAAATCAATTATTAATGTATCGTTATTTTAAATTTTAGGTAAATAGCATTAAATTTTGGGTAACCGTAACCTAACCAAACCTAATATTAACGGATCAACCACTTATAAATGTCATATTATATATAATATATAGTATATAAAATAAAATATATATATATATATTATATATATATATATATACGACGAGGGCGCCACAAAAACCGGTCTCATCTACGAAAAAAAGGAAATCTAATAATAAATCACCGACCTACTAGTACTACGTATCGTCTAGTCTAAATCCAAATAGGTATATAATGAGTCACAATAATAGACACCTTTACCTACAGTTTAATTCAGAGTAGGAGATTTAAAGTCTAAGAACAAAGCAAAGTTCTACACGTAGCATGTTATGAAAAACTTTCTCCAATAAACGTTGTGGTAGTTGGAAATCTCTTGACGATTTGTTTTTCAATGTCAATGTTCTGGATTGTTGTGGTAGACAGATTTTAAAATCCCCACAGAAATAGTCACATGTGAGAGTCGGGAACCGCTGGAGGCCACAAACCCTTGCTAGTGGCCTTTCCTCTGTAAAAACGGTATGTATGATAGTCAATGACAGATCCGACGTGTATGGCAGGTGTCCCCATCTTGCTGGAAATAGACATAACGCTTTTCGTTTGGAGTTAACTGTGCAGAGAAATCACATAGACCTGTACGTAGGTAAACATTGTATTTCACAGTCTTCAGTGAGAATTTTTAAATCGTTAATGCATTTTGGCAGGGGAACCTTCGGTTGTTTTTTTGGGGGTTCTTCTGTAGCCCAAGTGTCGACAGTATGGGAATTAACGCAACCCAACAAGATGAAACAAACTTCACCACTGAAAAAGAAGAGAAAACAAGTAGTCTCGCAGCAACATTCTGTAGCAACCAATTACAGTAAGTTTTAACGCTTACACGGATCCGTCTTTTATTTCAACGAACAACACCACACGTAGGTTTCATTTTTTAAGCCATTGAAGGATGCGTTTGACATGATCTGCATATACCCACAGTTGTTTTATAACTGTCCGGTAACGTCGTAGGGATTAGTAAATATTTTATTGATAATCACTTTTTCGTAGATGGGGCTGTCCTGAAACTTACGTAATATATAATATATATAATATATAATATATATATATATATAATAAATAATATATATAATATATTAGGATGGGTCTGAATATATTAGTTCCGGCTCGAACCGAATTACCGAATCACAAAAAAAATTTCGGCCGGAAGGAATTTCCTATGAACTTTCCTTTAACTATAAAGAAATGCGAAAAAAAATATTTTAAAATAACTTTCAACCTAAAATGCTTATATTAGTACAAGCCACTTCAAAACATATGAAAATTTCATCATGAAGAAACATCTGGAAGTCCAAAGTTTTATACTAAAAGAGATCTTTATTTCTAGAATAAGAAACCAAAAAGAGCAATAGATCAAGCCGTGAAAATAATAGCTTTGAGGAGATCTCCAAAAAAAGATATTGGCATATCAATGACCTCAAAGCACAGAAAATAATGATTTTATCGCAATGAGTAACAAGCCATTCACAGTCACAGAAGAAAAAGGATTCATAGAACTTATTGCCCATCTTCAAACCAAATATCTTATCTAGTAAAAATATTTTGTAGAGAAAATGTTACCAACTCATACAGGAAATTGAGATCAGTATTCGAAAGTAGCTAAGCTGATCAGATTTCATTTACAACACTGATATATAGAGAGCTAAATAATTCAAACGAACTCATTTATTTTTTTAATTGCACTTTGGCTTACCAGCGAGTTTGAAAACGGACTGTGTACTCCCATTTGCAAGTATTTCCCCAGTTCTCATTCTGGAATAAAATCACTATGAGTTTTGAAATACGATGAATGGAAATGCCTCCTTAAACATTATCCATTGATCCTTCGAGATAGACAGTAACATGAAAACTTGGAACTGATTAGCAGGATACACAAGTAAACTTCAATTTAATAAAGATGCCTTATTTCTCAAAGAACAATTTAAATCATTCCAGTTTTTAAGCTGTAATGAACTTAAAAGAATTTCAATTTATTAAAGATGCCACATCTTGCAAGCCCACGTATGCCAATTCAAGATGTTAATAATACAAGGTGGAATATCACATATTTGATTCTAGAAAGAATTGAATGTTGAAAAGACCTCTGCAAGTTTACATTATAGAACAATCAATCATTTAACTTTGACTGCTAATAAATGGAAAATACTTGATAAAATTCTAGTTTGCAACCATTTCTCATGGCTACGGAAACTATAAGGCAAAATCAATATATCATCAATATTCTACATATTTGACTCCCAGCCAAACTCTCAAACATGAGCAGAGTTCAGATAAAAGAAGAGCTGAAGAAGCATTAGAGTTTAGATTATGAAAAAAAAGAAGAGAAAGGATCAATATACATATATCTAAAAACAAGATAATTGTTTTAAATACTGCTAGTAGACCCAAGGATACTAACTGACCTTTATTCTATGATATAAGAGAAGGCAGTAGAAAATGGATGCTGAAGAAATATGCAAATAATTGAAGATAGAAAGTGATAATAGTAGTAGCAGTACAGAAGAAGGTTCAGGCGAGTCATTTTCAGAAACGAGCATTATCTACAATTTTTTTTTTTTGAGTCATGTACAGGACACCACCACGGCTCACAAGAAGACCACACGCGGCTGAAAAATCAGCACCATGGAGGGCCTGTCATATATGAGTTTCAAATGTCAAAAGATAGATTGATGGTGCAAATGAATATCAGTCAGTCAAAATAAATAAAAAACTAAATAAATTATCCCTTGCGATTGTTAATTATCTTCAAATTACATAACAAAAATCAAAGTTATTAAAGAATATACACTTCTTAAAGATACAGGAAAAATATGTTATGCATAAAGTGGGAAAATTCAGATAAGATATGGATAATCTTTTAAGGAGGTGTTATGGACCGTAAAGTAGAAAATAACGACAGCGAATAGGTCAGATGGGACAATCAATGAGATATAGAACAGATTGCTGGTGTAGCGACGGCCAAAATTTGTAAAGGAGGAGGGTCTCTGACATATAGTGACTTGAGTGATTATAGTGTGCCAATCGGAGGCGTGCAAGATCACCCATGTAACGCTTTCTCTGTGGAGGAAAGACCCACTCACCGATGTTCGCTTATGTTTCTGAGTTCCTTCCCCGTCCGATCACCTATCACACTTCTTGCCAACAAATCGAAAAAGCCCCGTCGGAGAGAGGAAGTAGACAGTTGATGGAGGCGCCTGTCGAATGGCATGCGAGGTACCGAACAACTCCGAGAAGAGGAGGCGACCATTTTGCCTCTCTGTCAGCGATTTCAATTGCCATTTACCCCTACATGAGAGGGAGTCCAACATAAAATAATTTGTCTTACCGGGAGGATAGCCGAGAGAAGATTGGTGTACACTTATACCATGCCGTTTTAGAATAAGTTTAACGCTTGTAGCCCGCTAGCGAATCGAATAAAACGACATATGAGTATCTTGGTTAGGATTAGATTCGAGAAAGGCAATCATATAGCGGTAACTATGCTGTAAAAATTGAAGCGTTTAAGGGGAAGTGTATGGGGATTCGGTCAGGAAAGACAGCAGATGCGACCACACTGTCCCCTGTTTTAGAGCCGTCAGAACACTGGAGTAAATTCTCGTGAAACGCGGAATGGAGACAGAATATTGCCTTTAATCAAGGCAGCAGGTATGGCTAGATTTGGAGAGAGAGTCAGAGCCAAACAAAAGGGAGGAGAGAATAGCCCAAGTGTTTGTACCCTTCTCAAAAGAGAAATGCCACACCTTTTGAAAAGGATGTTGAGAAATTAAAGATGTTATGAAAACGTCTTGCAAATGGCCAAATTAGGATCTGAGGTCCTCCTCAGAATCAGGTGTCAGAGCTAAACGTATTGGGGTTTTGAAAACGAAGAAAATTTGTACAATTGATGTATTCTCTTCCAAGAGAGAGTGGCATCACATGGGATTCAACTTCAAGGCTCACTGGGACATCGAAAGGTCCAGTGAGATACGGATCGCTTCGTTTGGATGGATCTAAACAGAAGTAGTGTTGTGGAGCCTGACCAAAATATACTAGCACAGCCAAATCCGTTCGATCGGATTAGGCCTACTAAAGACGTAAAAGGATTTTCGATCAGCCACCCCAAGATTTAGGCGAGATACGTAACAGGTCAAGCGTGCGATGACCAAGTTGTTTTAGTGTAATATCGGTCATATATAAGTGCTCATCTAGATGAGGCCCTAGAAATTTGACCTGGGGAATACAGAATGGAGAACCATATAACGTTACTTCCTGAAAAGGTCGCAACGCGTGTCTGTGCATTGCGTCCTTAACCACGCTCCGTCTGAGTTTGGTGGAGAAAAATGAAGCCAGAGTAGCCCACTGTGAAATAAACCAAGATTTGCCGAGTACCTCAAAATCGCCAGGACCATTAAAGAAAAGAAATACTGCAAATTATTTATTTTTATTAATGAAGAAATAAACTTTCATAATTTTAAGTGTAAAAGGAAAAAGAAAAACCAGCTGCTCTTCAATATAAATTACTAAAGAAAATTAAATTTTTTTTTTTACCACAAAAATCAATTTCTAATTGGAAAAAAAGAAATTCCTTAATTGTGTGGAAAGTGAACAAAGCTAAATTCCCAATATTTTGAGGTATTTGAATAAACTAATGACTGTAGGTATGTGATACACTGTATGAATATTACACAAGGCTACCATTATATTTTGTTAAAAGATGCCGGCTATGGTATATTAAAATAAATCTCTTCCATGCAAATTTTTTCTCAGAAATAAATTAGTAATTCCGGTTCCGCCGAACCGGAACGGGGAAAAAAATGTCAAATTCGCCGGAATTCCATTTTGAACTAATATATTATATTATATATATATATATATATATAATAATATATTATATATATATATATATATATATTATATATATATATAATAGAATAATATCAGAGGCGACTCCTACACTCGTGCTCAGCACGAGTTGACATTAAGAAACGATCTAATTTGCAAATTTCACAATGTTTCTATTTTTTTGCCGAAATTGGTCAATAAATTAATATTATTGCATAATAATATAAAGATTATCAAAATTGAAACGAAAAAGGGAAGAAGAGCCGCTATCAAATAAGGCTTTTAACACATAAAAAAGGACTAATCCGTGCCCAAAGAAAAAGGCGGAATATGGTATCTGTGAATTTATAGCTAATAAATTTTTTCAAATACTATTCAATAAATAGTAGCAAGAAAAAACATACAAATAAAATAAAATTTTATAACAAAAAAATTTAATTAAACAAATAAAATATTTAAAATATTACTAAATAATTTAAACAAGAGAGAGAAAAAACATGATAAGTTGAAAATAAAAGTTAACATGAAGCTACAATAGAAAGCATTTACATTAGAAAAATATTTCTATTACAAAACCACTATACCATACAATTGATAAATTTCACTTATAGTGTTTCCCATATACATTATATATATATATATATATATATAATATATATTATTAATATATATATATATATAATATGGGATTTACCGATATACGTACATATATTGGCCATTTTGATGTATCGTATCGGTTTTTTTAAATGGGGCCCGGATACTTTTACTTTTGGCGTGAAAAATTATAAACCTTTTAGATTCGAATAATAATCTAGTGCATATAGATACTAGGCTGAGTTATGTTTTTTTTTTTCCTCATTTCCTTTTAACTTAGATTTTTAGCGTTCTCCAACTTGTCTTTAGCGCAAAATTTACTATTGGACAGCCATATATAATTTGTACAGATTTACTACTTTTTAGTTGAATCAATAGTATTTTTGTACCCCAATTTTCGTGAAGCGTGTGAGTGCGGCCGAGTGTTTTTAAACTTTTGGATTATTCATAATTTAATATTTCGCGGTGTAAGAGTGGGTTTATCTTTTGGAAATTTAGTTTAGCGTCACGAATAATTCCTCATTTCTCCTTCGTTTTTTGCTCTATTTTTTCTCTTTTTTTTCTTTTGTTTATTTGTGATTGCGAGTGCGTGTATGATAGCAGATTTGCACATGCGTGGCTTTCTTTTGACTTACCAACATCAATGCTTGCACTCTAACTCCTGCATCCATGGAAAACTACCTCTATAACTCTTAAACCCAATTTATGCTCTGTCTGAGACCCAATGGCTAAGAATTCGATCGCGTCAGAGCTGCGTGTGAATATGATCAACTATAACTTATTTTATAATTTCCGTTTGAAGGTGGAGTATGTGCTTTGTAATATAAACATTCCTATTAACACGTCTCGAGAACTCGGAAGCTCCTAAAACTTTGGTTTTCTGCGGCTTAAAATCTTTCTTCTTTCTACAACAATAATCTTGTGCTCTGCTGCTGTTCTTCTAACAGAACAGATTTCATGCCTTGTGTGTGTGGAGTGACGCGTGAGCGGACTACTTCCTTACGAGACTGGTATATCTTCTCATCCAAAATACTGAGGTCCCCTCATCAGGGGATTTCATGTCACAAAACTGGAATTGTGTTCCTTCTCCATAACTGATTTAGTTGGGAGTGAAACCTAATCATTCAGTATTCTTAACGATCTGGGAGCAAGCTGATAAAAACCTAGCACAACAGTTCCGATCGTCCCCAACCGATTGCGGTTGAGAGCAGCACGTGAGAAGTATGGGTGGGGTCGGAGCGACGTGGGGAGTCCTACTCCTATAAATACCACCACCTTCGCTCCTGTCTGGTAAAATCTTGACCCCAACCTTATATCACTAAGTTAAGTACTGTGTGCTCTCCAAGCAGTCTCCATCGGGGGCGTGCCGGGATTGGCGGTGTGTTTGCTGCACTTTGATCGGCGATTGGGGGCAATTGCGTTGCTTCTACGCTAAACTATAATTGAAGCGACTGCTTTGACCTTAAGACGCTTCATATTCTGCGATGTAAATGGGAACTGTAATTGATTAATGGATGAGCAGGTCACCTTCGTGGATAACTTTTTCTCCTCAAAAATCCATGGTTCGATCGTGCTTGTCCCCTGTCCATTCAGGCTAGAAACAATACTTCGGGTGTGGAAAAAGTCTCGTTCTCCTATCACTCTTGCCAATTTTCATTCAGCTAAAATCGTGAGGATACTCTTCGACGAGCAAAGCGGACTCATTAAAAGAAAATGCGCTGACCCCTTGGTCTCCTACTTGACAAATCTCTCTGCCTCTTGCCAACCTCTCAACTTTGTAAATCATCCTTCCTCCCTCTTATTCGCTCTGATGATTCTGTGTTAAACTCCAAAGAAAAGGCCAATCATCTCTTGGCCTCCTATTTTCCTCTTAACTCAACCCTGGAACGATTCTGGTATTTCCTCCTTCCTCCTCATTTCCTCTCAAAGGTCCTATGCCTTTACCTGCATTTCATTGGAACGGGTCATGAGCTCCTGAAAATCTCATGAACTTAGAAGGCGGGTGGCCCGGAGCATTCCTCTCCGAGTTTTGAGGAAGTTGCTTCGTGTGCTGACCCCACCCCTCGTCAACTATATTCTCTATGTCTCATTACTTACACTTTCCTCAGTGTTGAAGCGCGCATATGTCCACCTATTTCGAAAAAATGATGCTGCTCTGATCCTTCTAACTATCGCCCTATAGCTGTCACTTGTATTCTTTCAAAATTCTGAAACCCTTCTCAAACCTCTCACTTGGTTTAGATCATTCTGCGAAAAATCTCTTCCCGTCTTTCTATTACCAGTACGGCCTCGTTTCGAATTCTACTTGGCGATTCATACTTATCCTATTTAACAGATTTTATGTTTTCCGCCCTGAGGAACTAAGGAGACGTTGTCCTTACCAACCAAAGCTATTTGACGGTATGGCGACCTTTACTGCACTCAAAATTTCCTACCTTTGAATTTACTATTTCACTTAGTTAACTGACATGTCTAGTGTTCTTTCAAATTGTTCCATGTCAGTAGTTGTTGATGGGCGACTTCTTTTTCTGTCAATAGTGGTGTTCCTCAGGTTCTGTTTTTATCTCCTACTTTATTCCTGCCTTTCATCAATGATCTTCTTCACCTGCACATCAACTCTTTCCAGTTCTATGTCTATAACATGAAGTTAACTCTTCAACTCATATCAATTCTGCCCCTCTTTTACTTCTAGAATTGGTTTTTCGAATCGTCTTTCCAGTTCATTCTCTCTGATCTGTATAGAATTTCCGGGTTGGGTCTCAAGCTTTGAAATTAATTCTTTAAAAACCCAACTTCTACAAATCTCTCTTCCTAAGACACTAACTTTATCTCGTTTCGATGGTTCTCTCTTCTCTCCTGTTGACAATATAAACATCCTTGGCCTTAACATAAACAAAAAAATGTTTTGAATAACCCAAATCACAGTGGTGCCTAGGCGGCGCTCAAAGAAACTGGAAGCTACTTTTAGAGGCGAGACTTTTTTCCTCTCCACAGTTACTCCAGCTATACCAGTCTCATTCTCGCCCTTATGGAGTACTGCCTCATATCTGGGTGGGGGGCGAGGCTCTGGTTTCATTCGGCTTCTTGGATAGGGTCGATCACAAGGCCAAAAACTTTATAAACTGTACGTACTTCTAGTTCACTGAACCCTTTATATGCGCGCGAGTTGGGCTTATTCCCTTTTCTATAGGTACTGTAGTAGGCAGTGCTCGAGGAACTACACTCGCGTACCACACTTTACACCCCTCGTAGCACAAGGTGCTGTGTCGGCACATGGATCTTGGGTGATAGTAGTAAACTCCAGACTGGTTCCTCTGTGCTTTTTCTTTCCTCCACTCGCTTCTGTGGAATTCTCTTCCATCATCTGTGTCTCCTCAATTAATTTTCCTCATTTTAAAGCCTGCGTCTGTGCTGATCTGTAAATTGCGTTAGATGGATTTTTGAGCCGTTCAACCCCACTCGTTGAATAGGGTTCTGCCCGTGAGCGGTGACAACTGTAAAAAAAAATCATAATAAATAAAATGTTCTAATAAGGAATCCTTAAGCTAGCTGAACCCCACAAGAATGGCATCTGACGGTGAAACCACTTCTAGAATGCATTAAAATAGCATTAACCGAGGAGTTTGCTCGCTTGACAAAAAAAAAAAAAAAAAAAAAAAAAAAAAAAGGAGAGAGATAGAAACTGTGTATCTGCAACCCCTGGCAACAGCACGGATAGTGACGATGGTGGCTTTCAGCAAATAATAAACCTACTGAAGATGAGTATTTGGATATGTTAGACTTTGATAAGTTCATGGCCGAAATTGAATTGACATCTCATTCACCTTCCAAGGAATCACACCAAGGAACCTCATCGAAAAACTGAAGAATAGTCATCAAGAGCAAAAGATAATTCAAAATTTGCAGTTCTGTGAAAAGAGGAGAGATGAGGCCTCTATGAAAACATGCAGATGCTGCCTACAGAGAGAATCCTTTCATGGGTGCATGAAAATGGGCCAAGGTTTTCATTATTATCCGTGCTTTGCAGGCAAATAATCATCAGCACCTCCTTCATCAGCCGAGAGAGAGCGTATTTGTGTAAGTTAGTAGAAGTAAACACCCCAAAAAAGAACAGTCTCTCGCCAGATACTATGAAAGCTTAATGTTTTTCCATCACAATTTGTGAATTTTTGAATTTGAGTATTGAATGATATTCATCTTAAGGAGATATTTTATTATTCATGTTGAGGCCAAGAACGTTTTTTATTTTAACTTTTCGCTGATTAATTGAGGTCTCTTCTTTTATTATTTTTATTCTTATTTTTAGCTAGTTTAAAGAATCTTCTGTAAATGTAATCATGTTAAAACATAAAGCTAGTAGCTAAACTTTGATTAATACTTACTGGAAATTGGAAATGAAATATTTTTAAATAAACACAAACATAAAAAATTAATTATATTATATTTGCTTTTATTATTCCTTAAAGATACATATTTTAGTTTATAAAATAAATATACTTGGCACAACCAAATATGAAATATAAATGACTAAGGATTGTTGTACAGGGAATGCATCTTGAGTTGCCTAGCAGGGCACAAATGTTCTATCTTATACTGTGTATTTATTATATTAATTAAAGTATCGGATTCGGTATGGTATACGGTATCGCACCTAAAAAAATAGAAGGATCGGTATCGGCCTCTTTTCGTATCGGTACATCCCTAATATATATATTATATATATATTATATATATAAATATATATATATAATATATATATATATCATATATATAAAAATATATATATAAATATATATATATATACGTATATATAAAGTTAAATAAATAGTATATATTATATATATATATAATATATATTAATATATATATATATTATAATATATATATATATATAATATATATATATATATATATACGGTTTGTAATATATATATATATATATATATAATAAATTTATAGATATATATATATATATATATATATATATATATATATTATATACTATATATATTATATATATAATATATATATATATACGGTAATATATATATTAATTATATATAAACAAATGTTGTTATATTTATATATACGGTAAATAAGATATGTATATGGCTATTATATAATATAATGAAATAAGAAAAAATACAATACAGATATATATAATAATATATATAATATATATATATATATATATATATATAATATTTATATATATATTATATATATTACCGGTATATATTATATATAATATATGTATATTACATATATATACTTATATATATATATATATTAGAGAGGAGACGAGAGAGAAGATGAGAGAGAGAAGCACGAGTAGTAAAAAATGATGATGTGAACCGGTACCAGCCATTGTTTTCGTACTTAACTATTATTATGACCATTTATTACGCATAATAATTTAAAGATAATAAAAAGTTACTTATTAAGTTAAAACTTCCGATAAAATTGAAATTAAATTCATAATATTAAATGTTCCAAAAACATTTGCAAAATATTTTTTTTGAAGCGGAAATGTCTAACGTTCAAAGTTTACCTTCTTCACTTTATTTTATAACTATATTCTATAATACTTCCATTATTGACACCATTTTTATTATCTTTATTATCTTCATTTAATATTGAAATAAAGTATATTATTACTATTAAAAAAATATATTAAAACTAATATTAAAATTGAATTTTACAAACATAAAAGAGGGATTTAAACAGAGGTCCGATTACCCCTCAACTGGTTGGTTCGATTCAACCCCTCCACCGTGTGTTTACAGGCCTGGTAAGTGAGACTTTATTTAAAACTTAATAAACACTTTTTTATATTATTTTAGAATGACATATAGTGTTGTTTTGTCGTTGCTTAATTACCTTAACAGATGGCCTTTTGAAATGCATGACGATAATAAAAATAATCTCAAAAAGTTGCACTATAGGGAAAGCGGGAGATCTAAAATAGATACCTCTATAAAGTGTCCAAGTCCCCCGCCTCGACGCTACTTATATATACTATTTATCAGGATGGTGTAGCTTACCATGTTACGGGAGCGTTACTTGACTTGTGAAAGCGTCTTTTTAAGGCGTGTAAGACTTAATCGGCTGGACTGAGTCCAATTCTTACACTTAAAAGTCGGTGACAGTGTATGGAGTCGGAGTCTGGCGTATACTTACCATATCTCCCCAAAATAAGTACTTCGGAGTCGAATTCTTTAAATAATAACTTAAACCGACCCTTTATTTGCACTCTCCAAAACTAAATTTTGTATAACTCTTGTCACATCAAAAATTCTGTGAAAACCTTAATTGAATTCTTTTATATAAAATACGTGCATTTTTTTATTTTGACATCTTGTTTGTCGGTACGGGATATATATTATCGTTTGATATTTTATTCTTCCATTATCATTTAAATGAAAAGAAAACTCTATTCTTTCTCACAGCGATATCTTTTTTACATTTTTCTATATATTATTTTCTTCCTTTGACCGAATACTACTTAGCTTACATTTAATTTTTCTTGAGAACCCATGTAGTTCATCCACCCTTACCACCCACAATAAATCTATTTTGGCATAAATGACTCACTTACTACTTATTATATAATATATAATATTATTATAAATATATTTAACTAATAATCTATATAATATAATATAATATCTAATAATATATACTTATATAATATATATCAGTGGTAATGCACCGGATCTCCAGCTCCGGCTCCGGCTTGGCCGGATTGCCGGCCCTTCTTTAAAGATCTCCGCTCCGGCCGCTGAGATCCACTAGTATCTCCGCTTTCTCCGGCCGGAGGACCTATATTTTTAAAGCAGTAATCATTTTGAAATTATATGTAGGGTATGCGACCCTTTGATAAAGTCTACCTGAAATACGCTTTGGGTGAAGCTTATTTTAGGTAGTAAAAACTAAACACAAAAAGTGAAAAAAAAAGAAAAATGATTTCCAGAAAAGTATTAAATTTAAAACTAGTTATTTGGGCTCACATATTCACTACTCAGAAAATGTTGAAAATACAGTAGGGCTTTACCTCACTGCCCTGTGTATTAAAACTATAATAAATTAGGCTGTAGTGTGATACTAACGAATTTAGTCCTAGGGTCTTCGGAAGGAATTTTTATCAAAAAAGGTACTAATATTTTTATAAGAAAATGAGGAAAAATTTTAGTACATTTATCTTGATAACTTAAGAATACAAAAAAAATAATTAAAGGAAGCTAAATAGTTTAAATAGTTTAAATAGTTAAATAGGAAGTTAAATAGTTAAAGGAAGTTAAATAGTTAAAGGAAGCTAAATAGTTTAAATAGTTTAAATAGTTAAATAGGAAGTTAAATAGTTAAAGGAAGTTAAATAGTTAAAGGAAGGTAAAAGAAATAAAATTTATCAAAAAGGTACAAATATTTATTAGAATACCAAACGTAAGAGCAGTCTAATAATAAAAAATAGTTTAAATAGTTTAATATCTATCATGATCGAAGGTGAATGTTGTTGATGCAGGCGATGTGAAGACTTTGATCATAGATCTCAATGATAAGCAAAAAAATTGAACTTAATATTCGAAATACTAACTACTCATACTCAACATTCATTAATAAAAATAAAGAGTAATTTAAAATTTCAAATTTTCATTTAAGAAATTGAATTAAAAGACCCGTTTTCCTACTACCTCACAAGTGTATCCGTATATTCTTTGAGGGAACGTAAATCTGATGTTTTCGTTCCATGGTCAGCCAAAGCTCGAAGTTCTCCTTCTCCTCTTTCTACGGCTTCGTCAATGCGATACCTCAGCCTTGCCCATCTCGCATAAGTTTCCTGTAATAAAGATATATGTTTTCAATGAATATCCCTAGAAATTTAATGAAATAAATTCGTAATCTCTCTTATTTTAGGCGAGGTACCTCGAGTTAAAACAAATTTCTTGGAGTATTATAAAGTGTTAGCTGTAGGTCATCCTCCTTCAAATCCTTGTTTTGCACAAAAGGAAGTGAAGATTTTATGCCGACACGAGAAAGTTTTTATAATTATTATCGTAAATTTTGCTTACTTCAACTACGAACAATTGATAAAATTTAAATCTGAACACGTTGCAACATGAATTGTTAAATTTCCAAACATTATTAAATTACATTAAAAGACTTTAAACCTTGTTATATGCTTGATTAAAAGCTTCAATCAATAATATATATATATATAAATATAATTCGAAATTATATATATATATTATATATATATATATATATATATATATTATATATATATAGTATATATATATATATATATTATATTAATATATATATATATTATAATATATTATAGTATATATATATTATAGATATATATTACAATAAAAAGAATTCGAAATCCCTGATAAAAAACATTATCATCAATAATTTCAAATTACCTGCAACTAATTCATTTATTATTAATCCCTACTAAATCAAATGTATTTATTACTTAGAAACAACTTTACCCTGCATTTTAATTCGATAGCTTCGTGCTCGCGTAAAAGCGATTCTGCTTCAGCAATATTCATGCCGATTCGCGACTCCTTCAGAAGAATCTGTCCCGCTGAAACCAACCATTTTCCAATGTCACTCATTTCAGACTCCAATCTTGAACCTTAAACTATATATAGTATATATATATATTATATATATTATATATATATATATATAATATATATTATATATTTATAATATATATATTACTATTTTATATATATAGCATTAATATAGTATATATATATATATATAATACTATATATATAATATATATATGATGTCAGTCACTTTACCGCTCTGCCATGTTATGAAATACATTAACGACTTTATGTATTGAATTCTATAAAATATGTGAACTTAGTTTTATGTCGATTTTTGTTTTTATTTAGCGAAGTTTGATTCAAGGAATTTAAGAAATTTTTCGTAGAATTCATCCAACTAAACCAAGGTTCCCAACCTTTTTTGCTTGTGGACCCCCCTCCCGAGTCCTAATTTTATGTATGTGGACCCCATATGTAATATACTTAAATTAAATATTTATTTGTGGGTTAGTAAAAGCTAATAATTAATTCAATCCAATATAATATTGAACCCCTGGGGGTCCATGTAGACCCCGCCTTGAGAAACGCTGATTACTAAACTAAACCAATTCGAATTAATGCAATTCATTTAATGATATTTTTGGAAAAAATTTTATTATTATTATTAATATTATTATTATTATTATTATTATTATTATTATTTTATTATTATTATTAGATTATTAATTACTTATTAGTATTCTAAAAAAAAACTCCTATTAAGGTGCTTCTATCCCTTCTCAAGGGTACACGGGGGGACTGCAGAAAATCGAACTTCAAGGCCGGCTATCCCAAACCAGCGCCACCTACGTATTCGCAGCCGAGTTTTAATTCTTGCCCTCAGGAAGAAAAAACTCAGAACTGCTACGCGGAGGATTGAACCAGCGTCCTCTCGCATGAGAGTCGGCGATTATTATTATTATTATTATTATTATTATTATTATTATTATTATTATTATTATTATTATTATTATTATTATTATTATTATTATTATTATTATCAAACCCATCGTACAATTTTAATTTTAGCTTAAATGAAAAACACTTTAAAAAGTACTTAGCAACATTATGGCCATAATAATTTATTAAAGAACATACATTGAGAAGAAGTCTAAACATTTAAGATGAATTTATAAATCTAAGACGCTAAAATAAATCCAAAATTTGGGGGGGGGGGGTTATCGTTGGGGGAGGGGAGATAAAACAAAGTCAGAAAAACAAAATGATAATAAAAACAATCTTCCTTTTATTCTGGGAAGGGCTTTACTCTGACGAAGGGACCTCTACGAAGGGACCTCTACTTACTTGCCCTTTTGCAAGCTCTATTTAGTAAATATTTTAACATCTATAAAACTTATGATTTCTAAATTATTATTAGCAATAAAATGGGCCTCTTCATTAGGTCAGTTACTTGCATTATTAATATAAAAATATTATAGAATTTAAAGGCAATAAAGTTGATAAAATAATTAAATAAAATTCAATAATAATATATAAAAAGGTATAATGTATCAATTCTCAATATAAAATATCAACAAAGTTTTTTATAAACCTCAAATGATATTTCTGATGGTTGTAATTTATCCTTTAACTCCTTTATAATATTTGGTTTATTTTAAGAAATAATAATAATATGCATAACCAATAACTCACTAAAGGACCCGCGATGGGAGTATTCAATACACCTACTTCATGATACATATCAAGAGCACTTTGAAGTCTTCTCCAAGAAGCCTGAACAGCAGTCAAGAGCAAGTGCACCTCTTGCAAAAGGGTTCTTACTCTTCGGCAGGCTTCGTCAGTGAAACCAATGGTGTCGTCGATTTTGAAGCCGGATTCCTCGTCCATTTCGAGAACGCGTAGCACCTCCTCCCCTGAAGAAAAGAAAAACATTTGGAACCATCTTAACAACAGATTAAGATCAGGCTAGTGCCAAGTGGTCAACAGGGAAAATTATAGACAGGTCAAATGTCGACATATGTAAAAAAAAAAAATCTGGTTATTTAGAGTTTCTATAACGAATCAACAAAACTTAACTTAACCTAACCTAACCTAACCTAACCTAACTTAACCTAACTTAACTTAACCTAACTTAACCTAACCTAACTTAACCTAACCTAACCTTACCTAACCTAACCTAACCTAACTTAACCTAACTTAACTTAACTTAACTTAACCTAACCTAACTTAAACCTAACCTATTTATTTAGCAAACTTCGTTACCATTCTGAGTTTTTTCTTGTTTGATTTTTTCAGTAACACTTCATTTATCGTTTAACCAATCTCCTTTTATTTAATTTTTGTTCAGAAATTTCTCATTTCAAGTACCCAAAAATTGACTAAAATTGTTAAGCAACCTACAAATACACGAAATTTTTTTTTTATATCATTTAAATATTTAAAAATTTGTTACATTTTTATAAAATAACCTTTTAAATATATAACCTAATGTAAAGCTTAGTACAAGCTAGAATCAATAGTCAAACATTCTATCATATGAGATCAAAAAGAGATTTATATATATATACATACATAATATATATAATATATAAATAAAAAATATATATATATATATATATATATATATATATATATATATATATATATATATATATACTATATATATATATATATATATAATTATTATATATATATATATATATATATATATATATATATATATTAGGGGGGTCGACAATTTTGTTAATAGAAGCAATTTCACACTATGTTTAGGCTTTAAGTATGATGAATATTACATCCGTGTGTGAATAATATCTTGGTTGTGCGACCCCTACGGCCTACCCATACATTGTATAGGAAAGTTAAATTCAATCATTAGTCTTACTATTTTTTTAACCTAAGTATGATATTCCGGTAACTATATTTTATATACTTTATATATATATACGGTATAGATATATATATATATATATATATGAATATATAATATATAATATACTATAGATAATATATTATATATACTAAAATATATATTATATAAGGTATTATAAATATATATATTATATATATATAATATATATATATATATAATAATAATATATATACTATATTATATTATATATATATATATATATATATATTTATAATATATATATATATATATATATAATATTACTAATATATAATATATATATATATATATTATATATATATATATATAAATATATACTATCATAGATATATAAAAACGGGAACCATTGACCTTTCCACTCAAATTGTGGGACCTCTTTCTTGATTGGAATAAATTTAAGATATATTCATGTCTGGTTTTCGTACTGGACTCTATGTGGAGAATATTTGTGTTACATTATTTACTGCACGCTCCCATCCTTGGCTTGCTATGAAAAATCTTATTGTTCAGTAAAGGCTCTTTTGCAATATTATAAATCCTCGTTAGAAAAGTCCTTCATAATTGGTCTTGTGGTGATCTTTCAATTGTCCTTCATTAATTTGGTGGTTGGGTGAGATCATTTCTTTTCTCCATTCGATTTCATTTGATTTTTCGGGATTAGTCCTCTGCATAAAGTTGGAGTGTTTTTGGATGGAAAAAGCTCTGCATTGGTATTCTGACCCCTTGCTGAAATAGTTATGCGACTCTAGTACACTCCGCTGTATCGATTTTCGTTTGTTGTTATCCATTCCCTAGGTATATATTTTCAGAGGAGCAAATAGGATTGTTGTTGTGATGTGCGTTTCAAATCACTGGCATGATTTTTTTTTATTCTGCTCCCTTAAGTTCCATTAAATAACAAAAATTATGGACTCTATCAGTTGCCATTGGATGCCTTTTCCAGAACAAGATAGAGCAATAAATTATGCATTAAATGATTACTAGCGTCTTCAAGATGTTTACGTGCATCTGTGTAGGGTACATATAATCTTAGATATTTTCCAGATTTGGGGCTTTTTGTTTTGGTTAGTTACTCTGGAAGATAAACATGAACCACCGGAAATTTTCCAGACTAAATGATGTGCAGCCATGATTTCATGTTATTTACTAAGCAGTGGCTTAAGCGAGAGGGGGCTGCATTTTTTTGCGCATTATCAGAACCCTTGTGTTGTATATTATTATTATATAATAATATAATAATAATATGATATATTATATATACTATATATGATAATTATATATAGTAGTGCTATCATATTTTCTAAATCTACCTTAAGAACGTAAACATAGAGAATTTGGGGAGTTTGTTGTCCATTTCGAAAGACGACACCAGTCAATAGCAAATTCTAATATTATATATAATATATATATATTATTATATATATATATAATATATATATATATATATTATATATATAATATATATATATATATATCATATAGTATATATATATACTTAATTATACTATATCGGTCTTCCACAGATGAAAACAGAACAAAGAAAGTTGAGTGCTAGCATTCCGAAAGAAAGGAAAAAGAAGTAAGAAGAAGCAAGAATATAAAAAGGTTAGGCCTTGCTGAAATACATCCACGCTACGTCCAACAGGAGGAAGCGACGAAACTTACTGCTACGAATAGTTCCGGTATATTCTTGTAAACCTGACGGTGAATTTGTTGATAGCCGATGATGCTGAGTTGAAAGATGGTTGAAGAGTCAGCCACAAACTATATCGAAGAACTACACGGAGAAAACTGATTTGAAAATATTGGCTACGCCTCCAAGATCTCGATCAGATGATTTGGCCATGCTTGTACTACAGGGATTTCAAAGCTGTGCAGCATACTTGATTGTGAATGTCAACGGAGTCGCAACGGCAGCATAAAACAAAAGCGGTGAAGTACTAGAAAAGCTGTCAAGAAAACTGGCGTTTTTCCAACTCAACAGAAATAAGGGGAGAAAAAAGCTGAGAAATGGATGATCGTATTTCCCTGTTCAAGGACCTTTTTTTTGTGTTTTTTTTTTTTTTTTTTTTCCATGCTTTTAGTGCACAGACTTTTTCGATATGGAAATTCAAGTTTTGATTCAGATGAAGGTTTCAAAAATTGGTGGAAATTGAATCCTAAGATACATGAACGTGAATCGAGTTCTGCGCATGCCGGGCCTTAATTCAATGGAAAGAGCTGGAGATCCGCCTTGCGCAAGGCAAACTAGTCGACAGAGAAGAACAAGAGATGGTTGAGAACGAAACAAAAAAAAGGGTTGTCAAATCCTGACCAGATTCCTGGACATCATTCGGTTTCTGGCTAAACAAAACCTAGCTTTACGAGGCCATCGAAAAGATGTTCATAATGATGATGTTGAAAATAAAGGGAATTTTTTGGAGCTGGTTCATTTGATGGCGAAGTTCGACCCAAAACTACGTGAACATTTGGTGAG
>JABUQX010088198.1:0-7500 GCA_015478945.1 Trachelipus rathkii
CGTGTAACAATACACTACGTAACTTTCCAATCTATTAACCTTTTGTTATCTCCTTTTCGTGTTGAGATTTGTCTATTATTTTGTGCTGGAAAATAAATCTTTTCCTATTTTTTTTCTATATAAATATAAATAGTAAAGTTGTTCGCCTTGGCAATCTAAAATAGTATCTAGTTGCATTAGCTATTTATACCATAAAGTATTTCTATTGTTGTTTTAACTTACTATTATGGATTTAAAATCAGGCAATGAGCTATATCAACATATACGTCTGACTGGATATATTTTCGGCAGCTTTAAAGACCTCATATAAAATCTATTTCTCCTTGTGCTTTTAGCAGTCGCGAGATCTAAGGCTCAGTTCGTTGTCTAGCATTTGCCATGACAGAAGTCGGAGCTAGTGCTTAGCGCGACTCTAGCGCAGTCGCTCTCATTCTATACATTTCTCCAAAATGGAGTCTTGAATCGACACAATACTACGATATTTCTTTGCTCTTAATTGCTTTCATATAAATCTCTTCATCAGGATTATACAAATATTTTCTCATTTCCTAGTAATATATTAATATATACTCTTAATTTACTTTGATTATGAATTTAAACATATTATTTTTTATTATTAATTAAAATTTATAAATATTTACTATTTTAATATAATTTTATTGAATCTACTATAAATATTAATTTCATTCTGAGTGGCTTGTGGAGGGGTATTTTAGATATCCTCTGTGAAACCCCCTCTGTCTACGGCCATTTAGTATTATTATTTAATTATCCTAATATTAATTATATATATATATATTATTATATATAATCTATATATTAATATTATTAATACATTAAGTATATTATATATATATATAATATATATATTATATTAAATTATATATTATCTATATATATATATATATAATATTAATATTATTATATATATATATATATATATATATATATATATATATATATATTACTCTCCCTGTTGGTCCATATATGTAATTGTTAGGGTACCATCCTTATTTAGACACTACTTGCCTCATATATTACAATAATTAATTCTTACATCATGAGTTATATATGTCTATCTCTACTTTGTCTGCATTATGAACATCTATTTATATAGACTCATTACAAAACTATTTCTTTATATATATTCATTTAATAATGTAACTACATATACCCTCGCATGTAGTGTACCGACCCGTTAAAAAGGAAGAAAAACAAACCGGTTTTTGCATGTAAAGCTTTATAGCAATATACCATAACTCCCCTTTTGCTTATGTATTATTGCATGTACCTTATTACAATTAACATTGGTGGCGGTGTTATAGAGTGGCACTCATCTGTAATTGTGGTGGGTTTATAGAGTTGCTGTACTGCATAATTATCCTGACTCATCTAGTGTGTCTGGGTATGCTCATATGTTCTTTCGCATGGTGATCAATTTTAAATGTATGTAGTAGCAACCTTCCGTGTTTAAACATCTAAAATCAACGCTATAAATAAATTTGTGTGGTATACATTTTATACAGAGTTCTATAATACATTTTTCATTTACAACACCTCATTCATATACTAGACTATCATCTCTAATAATTCTTATATATTCATCTATCTGTAGCCGTTATTCTGTAGTAAGTAAAATCCAATACTCTGGTATTACTCTTATCTGTTCTCATAACTACTTCAAATATTTTCAGCATAGATAAGGAGGTGTTGTGCATATAAGTGCGTGTCATATGTGAATTAGTTTTGTACCTCGTGTATGTTTTTATGATTTATTGGAATTCTTCTGAATTGTTATATGCTCTATATATAACTCGGGATCAAGTTATCCTGTCTCTACAACTTATAATTTCATCTGTTCGTATATCTGTTACTAACTCACTGACTCCTCCTATAATATTTTCGACCTTAACCTCTCCATTATTTATTAGAACACATTTCTCTTTCCTCTCTCTACTTTCTATGAATAATCATATTCTCTAGATGTATATTATATAATAACGTTCACGCTATAAAGTGAATAAGCTTTTCTCTAATTCTCAATGATACTGTGCTTAGAAAACTTCCCTACCTAACTTTATTATCTATTCAGTAAATGATAACCTATCGATCCTAAGATTTTATGTATTGCAATTAGTCACTCCAAACTCGTATCACTTGTGCTCGTTATTTGAGTGAGATGAAACCACTCCAACATTCCTATAGACCTTTTTCCCTAACTCACTCATAATCTTTTCATATCTTATTCTGTAATATAAACCTTTAACCTCATCACTGGGTTCCGTCGATCACTCATTTTATACCTTGTATTCATGTTCTATCTCTTCAAGTCTCCTGCAGAAAGACCCTAACCTCCGGCTAGTGAACGTCGCTGCTCACCCATGCAGATGGATGCCATGACTATGAGTATTGGATTTGAAGATATATACATTATAATCTTATGATTTCCTCAAATGGAATTGATACATACTGTGTATTTCATGGAAAAGAGTCCTCTATCGGATTGTAACTCGACACACGTGAGATAACTCCGCACATACTCGATGCAATTCCGCGAATTGAGGGCGATAGTGCCAAAAGCCGAGGACGTAATATAGTTTCTTGGTCAGTTCCCGTGGGAAACTTTTGATTGAATTATATGTATTTTCCTAGCAAAGTGGATTAGAATGCGCAGATTTTCTAGTTTTGATAGTAAGCCCTGCTTCGGTTCATCGCATTTGGAAATTCTATCCACAGTAGACGCGGTTTTGAGTCAAGATGGGCGAACCTTCTTTGCTAGAAGAAGCATGAGGGAGAGAATGTGATTTTTGTATTTTATAATATTGTATGTGTTTGGCTATGTTTTTAGTGATGTGTGAGTATTGAGATTAGTGTAATCCCCTACGCCTTAAACTGTAACTAAATATTTTCAGAAAATCTCCTTTTCTGTGTCCGTTCAAATAGCCGAACGGAGATTCGAACTCTCTCTCTTCGTAAGAAGAATATTACGATCATAAGCGAGAAAAGACTCGCTTTAATCCACTGAGTCACCGTAAGCTTATATATATTATATATATATATATATATATATATATATATAATATATTATATATATATTATTATATATATTATATATTATATATATTTAAAAATAGAGATATTATATATATTATATATAATATATATATATATATATATATATATATATATATATATATATAATTTAAATATCATCAACATTTAATATTACATCTTTAAAATAAAATTATAATTCAGCTTTAGAATTGAATTATTTTTATATTGAATAAATTCTTAAATCAATGTTTAAAATTAAAATGAAAACAGTAAAGCACGATTTGTTATACTGCAAAAAAAAAGGAGAAAAAAAAAAGTGCTTCAACGAAGCAGTATAAATGGCAAAAATTTTCAACACTGGAAACAGACATATTCTGAGATTACTAGATTAATTATTTTCTAATAAGAAAATGGTTGAAATAAATTATTCTGATTTTTCTTAATTTTAACCATACAAGAATAAATGTTTTAATTTAAAGTCTCTCTCTCTCTCTCTTCTCTCTCTCTCTCTTCTCTCGTCTCTCTTCTTCCTTCCTCTCTCTCTCTCTTATCTATTCTATCTTATCTCTAATTCTATCTCTATCTCTCTTCTTCTCTCTCTCTCTTCTTCTTTTCTCTCTCTTCTCTCTCTCTCTCTTCTCTCTTCTCTCTTCTTCCTCTCTCTCTCCAGCAGAGGTGTCTTCTCGGACGTATGTGGATTCACTGTGTTGAATTGTGACATTTTAACTCTCATGTTTATTAAACTGTCTGTGATGACATTCTCCTGTACATGCTTTGGACGTAACAAACATTTATACAAGTCTGAACAGGATTTGATTCTAGCACCGCAACGCACTCTGTTCCAGCATTAGATCCACGTCGGGTCAGCCCTGATCCTATCTCAGGCTTTCGATCCTATTGATAGTTTATAAACTCATTTTATTATTATTAAATATTATTATTATTATTATTATTATTATATTTTTATTATTTTTTATATTATTATTATTATTATTATTATTTATTATTATTATTTTTTTTATATTATTATTAATTAGCTATAGGCTATAAGCTATTTCATTTATTTCAATTCGTTTAGAGACTGGTATTATAAGATTCGTCCTCGGTGCCACTACACCCGCCTTTTTGGAGTATAAGGAGTGTAGTTATATATTAATAAATATAATTAACATTATTTTTAACGATGCGAAAATATAGTCTTAGTATTAAACATACTTGTGTCGCTGTGTCTTCGCCCGTTGTGGAGTGTGTATTGCGGAGACTAAATCCTTAGAAGTGGAACGCTATCTTCTTCATGTATATATTTAAACTTCTCGTTAATTAAAAAACTCACTAGAAACTATGAACTTGTTAGCTAAATATTTTTCTATACTCTAATATTGTGTCTAATAAACACTTAATATAGTCTCTCTCTCTCTCGTGTATCGCCACGTGATTTAATGTTTTTTTCTTGTTATAGGAGATGCAATAAATCAAATCATATTGCTGTGATTTTCTTACTGTGATTTACACCTATTGTTTTGATTTTAAGCACATATTTTGCATAGAATTATATTAACATGTGGTAATACACGTGGTGGTGCCTATATAGTGACAAGTTAGGGCGTTTGACGTTGGGGTGTGGTTGATTAGACGCTGCTAAATAGTCTGTGAGCTACTCTATACATTGTAAAGACCTTTGTGTGCATCTTATTTGTGTGAATCTTTTAGATAATGAGGATAATTACGTGATTTAGGCTCAGTGTGTACTCTCGTTTCATAATAAACCTCCTTTACGCTATGCTATAGTTGCTCACTCATATATCATTATTCTAAACTACTTATATTAATTTACAGATTTCATGGTTATATTAGACGTGTACTTTGTGAAGTTTTTTTTACCGATTTAGCTCGCTGTGCTCTTTTTCTATGTGAATCTTTAATCTATAATAATAGAACCTAGTATGGTACATTAAAGTGTAGTGGTAACTTTCCAAAAAACATACATGTTTTGTACTCTAGACTGTGCTGCGCTTGAGTATTTCATCTCTCTATGGCGTAGACTAGGTAAACTATATGATGTTCTGTGGTTCTTGTGTAATTATTTCTTCACTTGATTCTTTTGATCTATCGCATAATAGAAATCCTTGTCTTTCTCTATCGATATATTCCTCTGTGTATTGTCAGATATATGGGACCGATCTTCTAGAACCATCAGCTATACAAAATATGTTCTCTAATACTGTTTTTAGAACTATCCCACTTACGTACTTATAATGTAAATAAAAGTAAAATAGCTTCTGAATGTTGAGTCTCCTTATAAAATAGGAATAGGTTATTTTTGATAAACGATCAGTATTCAAAGTCTAACTAAAATTCATCTAGCTTTTTGATCGCCTATTAAATGTTTTAAATAAGAATATAATACGTTTCTCCTGGACGATCCTCTTTCACCTTCTCTTATATCAAATTCTTTAGTCTTCAATACCTTCTAGGCATTTCGTGTGTCTCTTTTCTGCTTTCTCATAGATATGTCGAAAGATTTCTGTATAGAGATTTGGCTCAACAAAGTATTATTTAATTTCTTGCTTTTCTCCTTAGGAATCTTAATTTATCCCTCTTGATGACATTCTCACTATGATTTCTTTTCTCTCGCTCAGAGCCGATCTTATATGAGGCAGTTGTATATGGCTCCGTTTATCCTGTAAATCTATAATAATATGTTTAGTAGTTCATTCAGGTTTTTTTCTTGATTATTTACCATTAATATTGATACCTTTTATTATTATTTTTTTGATATGTCATCATCATCCTCCAACTCAATACCGACGACTTCTAACTCCTACTTATTCAATTTTCTATCTCATTTTCAATTTATTAAATAATATGTCCAATATCATAATAGAAATAACGTTAGCCTCATAAGATAGGGATCGACGGCCTTGGAAACTAAGCTAACACTCTATATAATTTTTCTCATGATTCTTTCTAAATTGGGAACATTAATCAAATGGTTATGTTTTATCATTTAGTACCTATCAAAATACTCATATCCTTATCTAATCTTACTAACTCTCTCACATTGTCTTATATAATCACATGCTATATAGCATCTTCTTCGAAAACCATATTTTTAATCAATTCTCAAACCTTCAGTATTCATCGTTCCTATAAATATTTTAGTGTTTATTCTTATAATTTTTAATTGTGAATCGATATAAACTATTACTTCTCTGTCTAAGAAAAAGCTTCTAGAGGGGAGAAGATCGGGCTGGGATTATAGATGACGTGCCTTCCGCAATATTTGGTCTGGCTCACGAGTGATAGGCCTACATAATATACTAGTGATTGATCTTTATCACTGATGATAGTCGTAACTCTTGTTGACTACACGATAAGTCATCGCCTTCCAGTAAAATTAATTAAGTGTTACTATAGGCATATCTGAGGCTGATTGAGAGTATACTCACATTTTATACACAGTACCTTACTTTTAAAAGGTGGACTCAAGAGGTTTTCTGTTTATATTTCAACTTCCCTGTAACTCTTATGTAATCATTACTCTATCTTTATATAAATATAAATAACAATATTATCACAGTACATGATCTACCAAATCTATTAACTCCACCTTCCCTCGACACATGAATTAAAAATCCCCTATCCATCTCTACTTCAACATAGCTATATTATTACAATGTACAATTTACAACTATTAATCCTATACCTCTCTCCAATATAGGTCAATTGTGGCTTATCGACATATGCTATCACACTCATACTGTATCTAATCACGTACTTTAGCTCAGAAACAAACGTCCCACAGAAATCAACTGTCTCAACGTAAATACTAAACTTCTTATCTGCACCCACTACGCTTTCTCTGTAATCCGTGTATAGCAAAACACTGTCCTAGCACACGACCGGTCAGGCAATACGAATGTGATACCGCTCACTGTGGCCGCTCCATGTGACTTTTAGCTACGTCAGGTCATATCACCTATACCTCATAACTAAACTCATGACAATATAATACATATTACGATTTTCAACTTGAACAATGTTCAACCTACTATATCCCGACCTGCTCACTTAACGATGTTCAATCATTTCTACTCACTTTGGACCAATAAGTGACACCTACTCATTATCTGGGTGCTTATTCTACCGTCTTATCGACGCTCACTCCAACCTAATCGCATAACCTCTCTATATTCTTTCCTTACCTCGTCCTTGTTGAGAACGCCCAATGAGTATGGATAGGCCGGCTTCCTCTAGAGCAGTTGTGTGACTCATCTCAATTGAGGTGGGTCAGGGGGCAGAATGTAAGTATATGATTATATAGTATTATATTATATATATATATAATATCACGTTGCCCCTAATAGGGGGTCGAGCCTAACGGTGAGTAATAAAATTGGGGGGGTAAGTTTTTTTATCCATTACCCTAACTCACGTAGGTGAGTA
>JABUQX010088198.1:27500-35075 GCA_015478945.1 Trachelipus rathkii
AAGGTCTAGAATGTTGGGTTCATCTCCAAAACGATCAGGGATACGAGTTTGGAGCTGCAACAACTGGTCGAGGTCATTCTGAATAGAAAAGTGGTAGGGAAGTTTATCAGCAGTATCTTGAGAATTAGAGAAAAGCTATTCACTTTAGCGAACGTTTAAATCACTGAGAATGATGATTTCATAGAAAGGAGAGGAAGAGAGAATGTGTTCTAATATGGAGTTTAAGTAGTCGAAAAATTTAGGAGAGTCAGTTGAGTTAGACAGATATACAGAACAGATGAATTAAGTAGTAGACTGACAGGATAACTTGACCCGTAAGGCAAACAATTCAGAAGATTCCAAATCAGAAACACGAGGACAAACAATATCATTGCGCACTTATGCACAACAACCTCCTTCTGCTGAAAATTGAGGTTAGAGACAGTAAGAGTCAACCGAGTTGGTTTTGCTCTCAGAACGCTCGAGAATAAGAATTAGAGATGAGGTCTGGAGGAGGGGTAGTGTCCAAATATGTTGATTTTAGATGTTAAACTACGAAGGTTGCCGAAATTTATGAGAACAGAAGACATTGCATCAGAACAGGTGGGCAATTTCGTGACAGCACCAACCCCACCATCTGAGATCATCAACCCCCAAGTGGTGATGAGGGAGGGGGTGACGAGGGGATTTTTTTATTTTTATATAAGAAAAGTGTTGTCTGTAATAGTGTTTCATAATGCGACAAAGGAGAGACTACACCAGTGTAAGAATAATTTGAATATGAGGGCGAAAGGAGTGTCATATAGGATGTACCCTAACATTACATATATGACCAACAGGGGTAATATATATATATATATATATATATATAAAATATTATATATATATATATATATATTATATATATATATATATATATATATATATATATATATATATATATATAATATATATAATATATATATTACAGGCCGTAGACAGAGGGGGTTCAGGGATTCAAACCCCCTCCAGCCCGAAATTATTTAAGCGATCAAAAATTATTAAAATGTAAATTTTAATATTTTAATAATAATAATATAGTTATTCAAAACAAATTAAGAGTATATATTACTAGAAATGAAGGAACATATTTGGTAATCCGTTAATTGGCTGTTGAAAACATTAATGGAGAATCTTTGGTGGAGGTAATGCTACGAACTCTGAAATAAATAGTAACTTTCTGATTGGACAACGATATGATGGCGCTGAAACAATGAAGAAAAGTTTTAGAAACGTTTAAGCTGTTGAAAATATCCAGTGGCGTTATATGTTTATTGCCTCTCCCATCCATGTTAAGTACAACACATTTGAGACTTTATGGTGCGGCCAATGCAACTAGGTACTATTTTAGATTGAAAAGGCGGACTCCTATTTTAATCGAAAAAAATAGGAAAGATTTTTCCAGACACAAAATGGACAAAACTCACACGAATGGGAGAAACAAGGTTGGTGGAAAGTTACGATGTATTGTTAAGATCTAGAGAAAATTTTAAAGCGTTTGTTGAAGTTTTAGAGGAGTTTGAATGGATCAAGATATTAAACCTTCTTCAAAAAACTCAGATCTTTTGAAGTTTGTAATCAAAAGCAAATTTGTTATAAGTTTATTTATGACTTCAACTTTATTCTCCTCACTCTTCCATTATGTACTACATTGCAGTCTCCATAATTAGTGACAGAAAATGCTCTTAATCATATTGAAAATGTAATGTCTGTTTCGAAAGATTTTCAAGCAAACATCGATGTGAGAATCAATGTAAAATGAAAAGATATATTTCAATTACAATTTCTATTCTTGATGTTTTTTCAAACCAGTTAGAGAGTAAGTACGTGAGCTATATATACATATATATACTATATATATATGATATATTAATATAATCAATGATAAATATATTATATATTATTTATATATATTATATAGCTAATATATATTACTATACTATATATATTTATTAAATTAATATATATATGTATCTATAATATTATTATATGTACTATATATAATGATATATATATATAATATATCTATATAAATATATAGTATATTATAATATATATATATATAAATATATATATATTATATATATATATAGTATTGTTATATATAAATATATATAGTAAGTATGTACAGTAATGTGGTTTATATAATTAATATTATACTTATATATATATTATATATAAAATTATATAATAATATATATAAATAATATAATAAAATAATATAGATAATGATAGTAGTAGTATATATAGGATATATTATATATATTATATATCTTAATTTATTTAAGCCAGATAAAAATTCTAAAAGAATTCCACTCCATATTGGATTCCGAACCTGGACCAGAAGATTACGTCAGGTTGTTTGACCCACCAGAGACGCAACGAAGACAAAAATATGAAGACCCCGCACTTTATCGGAAGCATTCCAAAAAAGCTTCAGAGAAGTGACATTTGTCAGTGCTCGAACGTTACCTTGCGGCAGCCCTGGGCCCGTTACAAATCGGACCTTGGCACAGGGGGGTACGTGGCAAGGTGACAAGTCAGGAAACCGGGGGAATGTACAAGAACATAAATGCAATAAAGCGCAATATAATTTTGGGCATTGAAAACAGCCTAAAGTCTTACTTGGCAGGTTCGAGCTAGACCTAGCATGTATGCAGATGTTTGAGCTCAAAACTGCATGCACGAGTAACTTTAGATTGGTTCAAGAGGAAAATTGGCGGTTTACTTTTAGTTCAGCGTGCGCGGAAGTCAACCCGACTGCAGTACGATCTGCTAGGGTCCAGGTTCGAATCCTGCAGGGTGAAATACGTTAGGGTGTTTATCTGCAATTTTATTTTGGTTTTTGCAATTATTTGTATATATTATATATAAGATCTAGATATATATATAATATATATATATATATAATAATAATTGATTTAATAGATATATATGTTTTCTATATATAAAAATTTATTATATATATCTAATCCTGGCCAGCTCCGACAGCAATTCATGCATGTAATAAAACTAAAATCACATGGAAAATTAAATACCTTTTTGTATGGAATCAGCAAGCATTTCATCGATGAAACTAAATTAATTTTTATTCCTAATTATTTTAATTATAATACGGTTAAATAATAGTATGATTCTTAGGTCTGGCAGCCGTGCGTGGGTCTAACTTCGATTCTGCGTTAATACAAGCTTGATGAGTTAGTGACACTCTTTGCGCAATTTGCTCTGGAGAGTCTTGTACTTCTTTCTTTATTTTCCTTATTTTTTGGTTCGAGCCGACGGAGAGACAGAGGGGGGGACGCATTCCCCGCCCCCCCGCCGGCCCGTGGCGAGAAACCCCGACTCGTCCATCTTTGTGGTTTACCTTGGGTATCTTTTAGTTAAAAAAAATCTGACATTTGCAAACTTTGACTTTACCTCGAAGAGCTAGAGCTCCATCGGTTCTCTCAAAAAATGATATTTATTCATTTAGATTTTCCAATATTTTTAACCAATTTTAAATTTTAAAAGGTTTTTTTTCACAAAAGTTCATGGATAAAAAATGTCTCTATTATAAAATTTTATTATTTTCCTGTAGCTGTTATTGGATTTAATTTTTGGCTATATCATTGTTTTGTTAAAGGGGGGAGTCTGACTCTTAAATAAGCGCAATATCTTGAAGGTAGCGAATACATTAGTAGTCTTTATTATACAGTTTAAACCTATAGTATTAATAAAAATATAATATAATTATATTAGTATATATATTTATATAGTATATAATATACATTATATCTTTATTTATACAGTTTAAACTATAGAATTAATTCTGATGTAAGAAACAAATACATCATTCTAAATGGAAAACACCATAAAAGCGCAAAACAGACAAATAACCATAGATTTTAAGTGTCATTTACACACATCTCACTCTATAGATTAGCGGATCAATCAGAGTAACAAACATAATTCATCACCAAAAAATTGCTGGATCTTCATCATGGTTTCATATTATGTGTTGCCATGTTTGTGGCAAAATTTGAAGCTTTCTGTCAATTAGGCGTCATACCTAAAATATGACATCCGTACATATAAATCCCAACGGTCATAATTAACTAAATCTGAAGCAGAAAGAAAGGCAATGGGGGAATATTATAAATAGATTGGAAGACGCACACTTTATACAAAAGCTTAAATCTTTTAAAAACTAATCTATACGAAGGATAAATGGTAATGGAAGCAATTTAAAGAATAAACAATAAAAAAAAGTTAGAAGCTATTCATTCATATATATATTTTTATGACTTGTTATTAAGATGAGGAAATCTATTATATTTTTATTAGACTGATTTTAATTTTATTTATTTTTAGTTGAATCAATAACTAAAGAAGAGCCAGTCATTTTTCTATAATGTTCTTTCATTAGTTTGCAATATAGTTTCCGATCTATAAATTCCAAATGATATAAAATTTAAACAAACTAGTCATGTTACTTCAATTCCATTACATTCTCCATAATTTAGTTTTTTTTGGTTCCTATATCCCATATTCAAATAGTTTGTTGATCTTAAAATCAATGATTAATATAGCTAAACGAGAGTTAAAGTCATTTAAACTTTCATTCAGGCATTCAGATGGACTATGATATTTGGTCATTCCATTTGCACTAATTTTCTCTACATTTCCATTTTACTTAATACTTAACAAGTTAGTTTTCACTTTCCTACATCTTTTCGCCGTATTTCAATATTTAGTTTGGATCATTAATACTATTGCTATTCTTAAATTTAACAGAGTTTTGTCATGTGGTTTTTCAATTTACTTTCTTCTCTTTTATTAAACAGATTCAACATAGTTTTTTTTTTATTTTAAACAACTGTGAATTGGCTTAAAAGAACTAAGAAAGTTTAACATTTGAAAGCTTCATATACTTACTATTTCTGATATAATATTATAATTATAATTGATCAATTGTTATTAATTATATTAGTTATATATATTATATGTATATTTATATTTATATTATATTATGATTATATTATATTTGCTATAATTATTAATATAACTCGTTATATTCTATTATAGTATTAAATTATAGTTATACTTGTATTTATACAAGTAATTTATTTTAGTTAATAGATTATATTTATCATATTATATTATATGATATTATATTATATTATATTATATTATATTATATTATATTATATTATATTATATTATATTATATTATATTATATTATATTATATTATATTATATTTATATAATTAATATTATATTATATTTAATTATTTATTTATTATATTTCTTATTATGTTTATAGTTATATATATTATAGTTATATTATATATTTATATTATATTATATTATATTAATTATTATATTATATTATAATTGATATTTATTCTATTAAATTCTTAGCAATTTACATGTTTAAAAGCTCAGATAAGTCATTTTCTGATTTCATTTTCAAATTATTTATTTTTTTTAAACGTGGCATCTTACGGGCATTGCCTATTCAGGAAGGGAACTATTTTAGGTAATTTTAACCTTGGATCCGAACGAAAAATCGAACCAAAATTTACGTGCTTGCCGTGTCATAGTGATTTAAATTCTTTAACAGAGTTGGAAACTTTGATTTTTTATCAGGGCCGAGGAGTCAGTAATTTTCTCTTGCAGGCTTCTGCTAGTGCTCTGCCCGTCTCCGGCTCCGGCTCCTGCTCCGCTCCGTGCTCCGGCCCGCTCTACTCCGAACATTTCAAAATTAGTCATGACTCCGACTTGCCAGTTTGTTCGGTTGCTAACTTTCTGAGCCCTTTTATTTATATAATATATACATTTATTTTTTTGTTCAAGTTTCTCCCAGAATTTTTTCGTTTTGTTTCCCTTTGGGTTTCAATGAAATTTTTTTTATAATCGATTTTGGCACTGACTCCACCCAAAAATCTTAGAGCTCCGCGGCGAGTCTTTGCAGTCCTAATTTTCATGCACTTTCTTTTCCACGATTAATCAAGATACAATGGTAGCCAGTTGATCTTATAGCCTTTATAATGCGTAAAATGATAAAATAATAAAAATAAAATACTAAAAATACAAAAAAGAAGAAACTAAAAAAAATTTAAAAACGCTAGATGAAAATCCTTACAACTAGCTTGTAAAGAGAGTTTGATAATTTTCGTTTTAATACAACTTTCTTTACTCTATTCTTTGTGTATTTACATGTAGTTTTGTGGATTTGTGCGTATTTATGTTGTTATAGTCCTTGTTGTAGTTTTAGTTCTTATGTAGCCAAAAGAGGAATAATTTTTAAAAGAAATAAATTTTTATTTAATATTATATGAAATTCAACTTTAACATTTTATATTTATTTTTTTTTATTAATGCAAAGTCTGTATATTATGTTCAGGATAGGCATTTAATTTTGAATATTTGATCTTTTCTACCGCTTATCGCCTTAACCGGGAAATGATCATAATTTCTGATTTTTCAGGTGGCTACTTTTTCTAGTTAACATTAGCAACCTGCAGCTTTTAATCTGAGCTCGTAAAACGTCTTTGATGTTCGGGGTGATTTTTTCTGTCTCTATTGCTTTGATTGTTATTTTATTTGAATATTATACAACGTTTTGATATTTTGAAAGTTCTACCTTTCAACAATTATATCGTCGTAGATGACGTTGAAAACTTGTAACTATAGATGCGTAAAATGTGTATATTAGCAATAAAGAATTTTTTATATATATACTAATATTATTATAATATTATATATATATATTTATAATTATTATATATCTTTATATCTATATATAGATATATATATATATAGTTATATATATACTATATATACTATTACTATAATATATTATAGTATATATAAATATAATATTATGTTATATATATATAATATATATATATATATAATATATATATTATATATTATATATTATATATATATATATGTATATATATATATATATAATATAGGGGTATATATATATAATATTATCTAGGGAAGACCTCAAGGGGCCTATATAATTCTATATCATATAATAGATATACGTATTATATATATATAGTATATAATATAGTATAGTATAGTATATATATAGTAAATTATATATATATATTATATTTACATATATATATATAATATATACCTATATATTTAGTTTATATCTATATATATATAATATTATATATATAATATTATTATAATATATATATATAATATTATAGTTAGTATATTATACTAATTTCTAAATTTACATGATATCATATTATATTATGAATATATTATATTATATAGTAGATGAAATATATATTTATATCATAATATATATAGTAATATAATATATATATATATATATAATATATATATACTATATAATATATATATATATAATCATAATTCTAAGTGTATATCCAATCTGAACCGAAGATTCCACAATGGTCGTAATTCCAACCACGTGAAATGGTTTGGAAGAAAACAATTGCATAAATTGACTTGTCAGACAGTCCAATTATGACATTATAAGATTTTCAGGGCCTCTGGAAGTCGCTCGAGCAAGCAGTCAATCA
>JABUQX010088199.1:0-5000 GCA_015478945.1 Trachelipus rathkii
GTAATAGTGCTAATGGCTATTTTTTCGAGTAATATAAATATATATATATATTATTTATTACTCTACTATTAAAGTGGTATCTTTATTATTAACCCTTGATATTATTGCTACTGTTCTGAAAGGTAATATAGTATATGTAGCTAAAATTATTTAACTGCAAATTCTTTATGTTCCTTATTCATTAATAATTACCATATTATCTATTTTCAGTAATATAAGAGTAATCTTACGTAATAATGAATATTTTTAAGAAACTTACAAGAAATACTCGAATAAGAAGTATTCACTACATTAATGTACGTTACATTAGTGATATACATTATTCTTAATATTAAACTCGCAATTAGCGAACAATTGCATTTAGATGATAACTTCACAGAAAAGATTATTTTATATTTAAAAAGTTTTTATTAATTTTTCCACTTAAAAATAGTCTCTAATCTTTTTATTTTCTCAAATACTTACCCTTAACATTAAGATAAGAGTGCTCCAGTTCACGTCAAAAAGCGCCGTAGTGAAAATATATATAGTAATAAGACATAAATTATGAACATCAAGAGAAAATAATAAGTATTTAAAAGCTTCTATAAATCTTATTATTAAAATATCTCATATGTCCATAACTTCATTCACTGTTATTGTAATACTGATATCATAACACTCACCTAATTGGTAATAATTATTTTTTATATTTATAATAATATTTTATATTTATCATGTTTTTATGTTTAAAAATAAATGAAAAGATTAAAAATAAAGCATGGCAAACCTATGAATGTACCACGTTTCTAAATATTTTTGATTATTAGAATTGCTCATGTAATATACAATAAAAACGCATTCTATTTCTTCAGTTAATTTCTTTATCTTCTTTTCTTTTCCTCAATATCGATATAAAAAATATATTTTCCATCACCAAGTTAATACTCCTGAAAGACATTATTTTATAATATTAGAAAAAAAATACGCTGAAAATATTTTAATATTATACTTTAAGAATAAAAATTAATCTATCTATATTAATTATTTAATTAAATATATATAAGTATTAGAGGGTATGAGCTTCAGTCAGTACTATTTTAGTATAATATATTTATTATGTAAAAAAAAGTATATTATAAGAGCGAATGATGTATAATTTGCAAAATATTTTTTTTAATTTAACTGGTAAGAATAAATATTATTTATTATTATAATTTTATTACAAAAATACCTGCATAAATATATATTAGACATATATATATTAATTATAATATTAATAATAAATAATATAAAGAGATGTTAAAATATTGCATAAATAATTATATATATATGACAATTATAATATAGAATTGATTAATATAAGAAAGATCATATAATATATAATATATGAGAAAGGTAATAAGAAATTATAATCATGCCTCTACCGTAAATTGAATCGCACCGCCATAGTTATAGCACGACTGAGAGGATCAAATAATAACTCATACACGTCATGCGTTAATACGTACTGAGAGCTATCTGTCAAGTTATAAGTATACGCAATAAAATATTGGATTCAAGAAACTAGTATTTATAAAGCAATAACCTGAGTTACCCTTTTCAAAGACGACATTACCTACCAGGTAGCTCAAGCCTTATTGAGTATTACATAACAGTACACTAAATTTATAAATTTAGGATGAGAAAGTAGTGTGCTTATTTAAAAATCACTACGTTTTGAGAAGCTGATCTTTAATTAAAGGAGGGAAACGATGGATGTGACTACTATTGAGTGGTTAGAGTAATGAGCATATCCGGTCTATTTGATAACTTCTGCAGACTGCGGAGGTCAAATGTTCGATATCCCGCTGATAGGAGAGTATAAGAATTATTATCACTTTGTACTATATATCATTAATATATATAATATATAATATTATATATATTATATTATAAATATATTCTTAATATTACTATATATTAAATTATCATTAATATATTATATATTAATATATAAAATATATAATATTAATATATATAATTTATAATATTAATATTAAATAATAATATATAATATATTAAATATATAATTAATATATATATTATATCTAAATATATATATAATCTATATATATTATAATAATATTAATATATAATATATATATTATATATATGATAATAGTATATAGATATATAATAATATTATATATATAAATATATAATATAATATAATATAGTTAATATATATTTTAAATAATTAGGTAATTCACATTTTGATTAAATATTAAGTTATTTATAAAAATCTTATAAAAATAATTTTTCTGCTCTATTATATTTCTTTTCTAAATATATTAATATATTAGAATTTATTTTCTATAAAAAAAATATTATTTACTTAGTTTATTCATATTAAATATATGTTTAATAATTATAATAATAAGTCGCTTAAGCATAGAAATTGATATTATTATTATATAGTTCAAAGAGGAGAAGAAAAAATGAACCAAAAAATATCATCCTGCTAAAATATTCATGAGAGTCACGAATATACAATAAAATATAGTAAAAGTCAAACTATATATGAATATTTCAGTGCCAGGCACATAATGGAAAACTTTTAAACTTATCACTTTTATTCCCCCACGAATGTGAAAAAAACCCAATCAATCTCAAACCTTCTTTTATATAACACATACTAAGTAATTCGTACAAATACTCCTAGCAGTATTTTAAAATATATAAAAGAATATTGAGCTTTAAGATATTAATTATGAGTGAGGAGAGATGCACGAGAGCGATAGTCCTTATTCATTTATCCTAAATGATAGTGTTTAACATAATATGTACGCACCATTACTTAAATTAATATGATATTGTATATAATTTAAGTTATAATTTGTTGAATAATTATAATTTACATTAAAGTTACTCAATTATTAAATTATTGAGTTAAAATTTTATACATTTATTATTAAAGATAGATATATAATCATAATGAGATTATTATTAATATAATAAATATAATATAATAATTATATATTATTAATATAATGTATATATATATTAATATATAATTATATATATAATAATATATATATATATATCATATAATTAATATATATATTCATATATATTATATTAAATTAATATATCTTATATAATAATAATAATAATTATATTAATAATATATTAATATATATATAATAAATAAATATAATATATTAATATATATATATATATATATTAATCATATCTAATATATCATATATATATATAATATATAATTATATTTATATATTTATATAAAATTTAATAATTAATATATAATATAATAAATATATTATATATATATATTAAATATATCATATATAAATTAATATATATATAAATTAATAATTTATTAACTATATATATATATTATATATATTAAATAATATTAATATATAATATATATTAAATTAATACATATTATATATATAATAATATATGATGCTACTTTGCTAGAGAATTTAGTAAAAAATAGTATAGATGTAAATCAGATATTAACATTATAACTTTTTATTAAATTTATAGAATTATATATTATTCTTTTAAGAGTTAATTAAACAATAATAATATATATAACAATATTATATTAATAAAAATTGTTTTATATAAATAATAAGTAAAATAGGCAAGCATTATCGATATGTTTTTTTGTTTGATTCGAGTAAAAAAATTTTGATCGTTAATTATAATGATTATAAAAAAGGAAATCACATTTTGCTCGGAGATTCGTGGAGTTACATACGAAAATGCTTAAGTTTATACGCAGATTGTTATTAAGTTGACCTTGAGATTGTCTCTCTTCTAACTTCTCTTCCTATATCCTTTCTCTCTCTCTCTCTCTCTCTCTCATACATCATCTCTCTCATCTCTATCTCTTCTATCAATCGATAATTCTTCTCTTTTGTTAATACTATCTTCGATATTTCTCTCATACTACTAATCTGACTCTCAACTTAATTATTGGCTATTAATGTAATATAAAATAACCAGGATGATATATAAGTAAATAATATATATTACTAATTAAAAATAGTCTACAAATGATACAAAAAGGATAAAAATATTTCTTACCACAATAAGGAAACGAGAGGCGTTAAACTTACACAAATAAACTATAAACTTTATTAAAAATGCGGTAAGTATAGAGATAAAATATCAATATTAAGATATAACTTTCCAGCCTCACTTTAATATTCATAAATATAAGTGATAATAATACCGGAAAGTAGTAAACACCTCTCTGCGCATGTAGCTTTCATATATATATAAACTAAACACCAATATATATAGAGGACATTTCAGCTGTATATGCTATATAATACCCACCAAAAGTAAATGACTTTTCAAAGCAAAGTAAATTATAATATATCTTGAACATCCATAAATTTATCCAACTTTTTCTTAATGGGAAAATAGGTTCAGTCATATAGTTGTTAGGTCTCGAGAGTTTAGGATATCGTTACTTTCAATAAAGCTGAAGAAAATATAATATAACTGACAAACAAAATGAAAAGAATAAAATATTTATATACCTGAAACTGAAATTAATTGAGGGATTAAATAATATATATAATATCCATATATAATATAATTAATAATTAATATAATTATAGACGACTATATATAATAAATTATGATAATATAAATATTATAATCATTAAAGCAAAAAATATCGCATAGTTTTTATTAAATGTTACTTCTATTTAGCTTTAAAGAAGCAATAACGCATAGTTTTAATATAAATTTATTTATATAAATATAATATATATATAATATATATATATTATAATTAATAATATATAATATATAATTATATATAATATATATAGTTATCCCCAAGTCAAAACATAGCTAAACGTAAACTATAAATTTATTCTGTATAACAATCATATTAATTATATAAAAAAATTATACTTGATTAGATTCACAACAAAAGATCAACATGTTATACTTACTATGTACTAAGACAAATATAAACTTAAATTATTTTC